>JAOWAW010100295.1:0-15599 GCA_028565695.1 Nicola tetela
TTATCTTTGTTGCAGAGTGTGTGTATGCACTGCACGGGGCAGCTCATTATGCTGCCATTTTGTTGAAATCAACGTGTATTAAAGGATATCATAGGCATGTGCATGTGCCAATTTCATTGTCCGATGCTGTATGTATGTACTGGCATGTATGTATATATGTATGTACATACATACATACATACATACATACATACATACATGTATGTATGTATGTATGTACTGGTATGTATGTATATAATGAATATATGACTGAATGTGTGAATGTATGTATGCATGACTATATGAATGTAGGTATGTATGCATGTATGTACACATGCATGCATGCATGCATCTATGTATATAATAAGAATGCAGAGCTAAACTGCAGCACCATCTTCAAGTTTTAACCCTACAAAGCACTGTCTTGTACCACAAACCTGGAGATCAACTGCATGTATTATTGCAAACTGGGTTTTGGCACATACCCACACCATGACCACAGAGTATGGTCTCTACCACTTCCTCCCCAACTGCTCTGCCAATTGCTTTTGGGGTAAGCCTTGTACTCACAGTGTACACAATCAGTCGAACACACAAGTGGTGTTATTATAGGCCCACAAAGATCTTCGATGACAGCCTGATACTTTGTCTTCTTAGCTTGCATTGCTGGTGAAGAGATCGCTCCCCAGGAGAGGTTGGCCTGAAGGTAACTCAGTGCATCTGCATCAAGGATGCGATTATCAGAAAACACCACCTTGTTACCTTCCAAGACCCCCTCACCATCCAATCGGCCTGCAAGCAAGGGTGACCTGACTTTTCCACCTCAGGCAAAAGAACAGGTTCAACAGTCATGCCAGCTCAAGCCCAGCTCAGCAAGGGAGGTGTCACTGTCTGTACATACTAGTACATACATACGTATGTATGTACATATGTACATACATACATATATGCATACATAGGCATACGTACATGCAGACATACATACATACCTACAACATACATACATTACATATGCATAGACATACACACTAGAACATACACATAAAGACATGCATACATACAGTACATAATATCCTCAAAAATATTGATACATCATTCCAGTAAAGACTGAAAAAATGGGTATGATGCTTGCACACGCATCATGTGTATGCAGTTAAGGAAAGTGAGCTTTCTTGCCAGCTGAGCACAGTGAAAGAGGCGAGAAGACAGTTCTTGTCGGCAGCATGTTACCATTACACCAATTTGCGAATGCGCAAAGGGGTTTATATGGAGGTCTGAAGGATGAACTCTGCTCATTGTGGGCTGTCTTCCATCTGACACTGTTGGTCAAGCACATTGTTCCAGTTCTTCCTCACAGAGTAGTCTCTTCCTAGTCCAGTCTAATCTCTTAGGCTTCGTAATCCAGCCTAGGTATGCCCCTTTGTCAACTGAGAGCTAGAGTGGCAGCCCCCTCATCGGCAACAAGTTTGTCCTCCACGCAGGCAGAGGTGAACTGTATGGAAGCTAACGAACCCTCTGGCAAGGCTCCTTCGTGGGCCAGAGATCTAATGCTAGCTTCCTCTAGAACCCTAGAGGAGCTAGGGAGATGCAAGGGCGAGCTTTCTGCGACCAGGTCAGAGATGGCGATGTTGAAAAGGAAGAAGTCAGCACAACCTCTTCCAAGCTTCAAGTCCAAGAGCTGTGGAGTGCAGTACAGCTTCAATCTCAAACTGCAAGAGAAACTGGATGAGGCAGCTGAGAGGGTGAGTGACGAGGAGACAAAGTGGCTGCTTGATGAGAGCATAGCATTGCCGAAAGAACAGCAGAAACTAATCTGTCTGGCAGACAGATCTTCCTGGGAAGCTGTCCAGGAGTATTATGTGGAAGATGAGTTTGCAGACGACGAGGAAGATGCTAAGAGAATAAAGAGAGCGATTGAAGCAGCGGAGAAGCGTTGAGGAGGCAGGAAAAGAAGACACTTTCCATCACCTCTGGTTGCCACTCCAGCACCCCAGCCCTTTCAAGGAACTCGTCAGCCGTGGCGCAGCGACTGGCAAGAGCAGCATGTCAGTGCACCCAGTTTTGCCACAACCTTTGGTCCCAGAGCTCAGCCGAGCACCAGTTCAGCACTCCATCCGCAAGTGGAGGAAGAGGCCTGACCGGCAACTGGACAAGAGATTGGTGCTACACATGCGGGAAGTTCAGGCACTACACATCGTCTTGCAGAGAAATCTTGGGTGCCTCAACAGGAAGCAGATGGCCCAGTTTCATGCCTTGATGAAGATAAGTGTGATTCAGAGTCAGAAGAAGGTTTAGACAAGTTGGCAGTCTGTACCAATAATTCTGAAGTGTGTTGTTTATGAGCAGGGGAATAGCCCGCCTTTCTTTTTCAGTGGTCATCTTAGATCTAAGACTGCTTTCTGGATCAACATTGGCTGTTCATCTTTTGCAGAGAGCGTGATAAGGCACGATTATTTTCTACCTTTGTTGTGCAAGCTGAAAAAATTTTGCTGGTAACCATAAAAGTGCATCACAGTATTCCCAGTTCGTCAGTGAGGCAGTGTCAGATTTAGTTGCAGGGGGGGTGTGCGTTGGAAGTATGAGAACAAGACCTTGTTATGTGTTCTCCTTTAGGTGCAGTGGCACAGAAAAAGCTGCACCCAATTCATGACCTTAGGGAGTTTAACAAGTATTTCAAGAAACAAAAGTTCAAATACAATGACATTAAAATAGCCAATGAGCTGTTTGAAACAGGTGAGTACTTTTTCACATTTGGCCTGAAAAGTGCATACCACCACATAGAAGTACACCCATCTTTCTATAAATACCTAGAGTTTTCTTGGTGTGATGAGAAAGGTGTTACCAAGTATTATGCGTTTACAGTACTTCTTTTTGGCCTCGTGTCAGCGCCTGATGCATCCTCAAAAGTCACTCAGTCACTGGTGGCATTATGGCAGCACAGAGGGCTGAAGATCTTTATGTGTTTGGATGATGGGGCAGGATCTGCTAGAGGCTTAGAAAACTGTGCTGCAAAATCTGCGTTTGTAATACTCACTCTCACGTGTGCTGGCTTCATGATCAGTGAAAAGAGCAGATTCAAGCCACATCAGATTGGTGAATTGCTTGGTTTTGAACTAAACCTGGTGGATGGCATGCTCTCTGCCTCCCACAATCGATGCATGAAACTAGAGGCCAAGCTCAATGAAGTTTGGAAGAAGAAGGCCAGCATCCAGGCTTGGGTGGTGGCACAGCTGGTCAGGTTATTGACATCCATAACCCTGGCTTTAGGAGCCATAGTACGCTTGCACACCTGTTGTCTCTACTATGTTATCAACTCAGTTCCTTGACTATCTCGGAGAGTATCACTGGATGCAGACACATACAAAGTAGTTTTTTGGAAAGTCTTTCACAGAATACCATGGTGCACCGTTGAATGCTTTTAAAACAGACTGTGCAGTGTCCTCTTGGTCGGATGCAAGTATAATGATGCATGGGCAGGCTTTGTTGTTGAGAGGTCTAGTTCGCTACTTGCTAGAGGTAACTGGCTACCAGAAGAGAGAAGCCCAGTTACAAGCAGCACATTATGTAAGCTTAAAGCAGTTTGTCTCATGCTGGAGTCTCTCGCCCAGGAAATTAGTGGGTGTCAGTTGGTGCACCGCTCAGACAACCAGGCAGCAGTATCTATTATCCATATTGGGAGTAGGCTCCATCATTTGCAAGATGAGGCTGTCAGCATTTTTGAGATTTGCTGCAGGCATGACATATTGCTTGAAGCTGAGTGGGTACCGCGTGAAGCTAATGAGTGTGCAGATTTCCTGTCAAAACTAGTAGACAAAGATGACTGGCAGGTAGGAGCAGAGTTGTTCAGCTATCTAGACGAGAGGTGGGGCCCCCACTCAGTCGACAAGTTCACTAGCCATATCACATGACTGCTGCAGTGATTTTGTTCAAGGTGGTGGAACCCAGGCTGTGAGGCTATCAATGCTTTCTCAGTTTCTTGGCGAAACGAGAATAACTGGCTTTGCTCCCTGCCCAGATTAATAGGTAGATGTGTGAAACATTTACTGCATTTTAAAGCTGATGGTACTTTGATTGCTCTGCTTTGAGAGGTGAACCGTAGTGGCCAATGATTTGCAATGAGTGGGTCTCCTGAGAGTTTGTGACCGACTTTCTGGTCATCCAGCCACAGGAAGACTTGTTTAAACCAGGCTTGTGTCCTTATAATCTGTTCTCCCACCAGGCCCTCTCATGTGAAGTGATAGCCCTTAGGTTGTGTGGATGTGGTGAGCACAGAAACAGCTGTTTACTGAACAAGCCTTGATGTTAGTGGTAGTGCACACCCACCTTGTTCCATGTGTTCATTGTTACAGATAAGGCATGCAGCAACACTAGTCAGCTTCATCATTCCCTGCACATCACTCTTGGTACTCTAATTGCATTCCAACTTTTGCTTTCATGCTGCCTTTTTCTCAGCCACTGATGACAGGCAGCCAAGAGATCTGTGCGGGTGTTGGTGTGTTTGTGTGTGCATGAGCGGGCATGTGGAAGTTTTTTAGTCAGAAAAAAGAGGTTGGGGTTCAGAACACAGAGTGTAGTCCCCTGAGCATACGCTATACATTTTATTCTGTTCTTCAGGTGGCTGAGCAGACAGCCTAGCCTGTCTGCCAGCGAAGGTATATGAGAAGAGTGCGAGGCTGTTAGGTTAGCAAGCCTGTCAGTGAGAGTGGAAAGACCATGGAAGAGAGAGCTGAGCAGGGGTCTTGGATCCGGTGAATGTGGGGACTAGCCAGGGAGGCTATGAGAGAAGAGTGGTGGTGGGGGGGGGGGGGCGGTCTGAACGTTGAGTCACTGCCCAGTGAGATTGAGAGGTTGGATCCAGACTCAGGAGAGAGCGAGAGAGAGAGAGAGAGAGAGGGGAGGAGGAGGAGGAAGAGATGAAGATGAAAACTGGCTTGACAGTGCTAGTAAGCATCTGCCAATAAGACAATATGAGGCCAGGATTCAGTGAGTGAGTGTTCAGCAGCTAGATTGAGCTGCATGAGCGGTGGCTGCAGAGCCTAGCCAGCCAAGTGAGGCTAGGAGAGATGAGTGGCGGCAGTCCGAAAGTCTATTTGCTGCCAAGTGAGATGGAGCGGTTGGATCCAAGAGGCTCCATGTGAGAGAGAGATAGACAGATGGACAGACAGACAGACAGACAGACAGACAGACAGACAGACAGAGGAAGGGAAGGAGGAAGAGGTGAAGATGGAAACTGGTTTGACAGTGCTATTGAGTGGTGTTGCTAGGTGATACCGAAAGACTGTTGCAGCAAAAGGACAGTTCGGTCTGAAGTGGGAAGGAAGCAGCAGCTGCTGGCAGTTAACACACACACACACACACACACACACACACACACACACACACATGCATGCACACACACACTCAAAAAACCCTAGAATGGTCATCCACCATTTTAGCAGATGATATCCTCCTCTGCTTTGCTTTTTGCTGTGCAGCATTATTTTTGACGGCGAGGAATGCCAGGAGCTGAAAGAGTTTGAAGATCCTCACCTGCAACAGCTGGCAGCAGAGCTTCCATCCTTCATCACATGCGACTGTGTGCAGTCGACGGTGAAGAAGTATGCACAAAGCTTCTCGAGGTGGCTTGACTGGACAGCAAAGCACAATTTACCAAAGTTTCCCACACAAGGTCTGCACATTGCTCTCTACTTCACAGATCTAGTGAAGTCCAGCCATACCGCGGCCCCAATAGAAGCGGCAGTGGCAGCACTGGCTTGGGCACACAAGAAAGCAGGGTTGGAAAATCTGATCTGTCTAATAGCCTGACAGGCCCTGGATAGCGCTCAGCATCTCCTGGCACATCCACCGTGCAAGAAGAAGCCACTGGAGCCAGATTACGTGCGAAAGATCATGCAGACTTTGGCATCACTGTCAGCAGACTTAGATAGACTGCAAGTTGGTTTGCCTGATAGTGCTTGGATTCAGCTTCTTTCTCTGCTGGGATGAGCTGCACCACGTGACAAAGGCCGACATCAAGCTGTCAGACTCGCATATGGAGATCCTTGTGACTTCTCGGAAAAATGATCAACTGAGACTCGGCCATTCAGTTCTGATTGCAAGAGAGAGCTCCAAGTTCTGCCCTGTTCAGTTAGTCGAGTGGTTCCTGAAGGAAGGAGGACACAAGCCCGAACAGTTTCTCTTCTGCAAAGTAGCACGACTTCGAGATCGTGCAGTCAAACTCCACCAGCAGCCTATGTCATACTCAAGAGCGCTTGAGTGAGTGAAGGAGTGCTTCATGTTGATTGGCCTCAACACAGAGCAGTTCGGACTGCATAGCCTATGTGCGGGTGGTGCAATGGCAGCAGCGCAAGCAGGAGTCCCGGACAGGCTACTGAAGTGCCACGGTGGCTGGGCATCGGACACAGCCAAAGACAGTTACATCGTTGAAGCAAAAAAAGATCTCTTCAGTGTGTCGCGGGCCCTCAGCCTTTCACAGTCCAACACTTCGTAGCTATGCATTGCTCAGTTGTGTCTTGTCCAAAGCGCACAACAACAGCCTTGTCACAAAAATCCTGAGTTCATGTGTTGAGGGAGGTGGGCTAGAGGTGAGAAGTGAACCTTCTCACCGGCTGAGCACAGCAAAAGAGGCGAGAAGGCAGTTCTCACCGGCAGCATGTTACCATCACACCAATTTGCGCATGCACAAAGGGGGTTTATATGGAAGTCTGAAGGATGAACTCCGCTCATTGTGTGCTGTCTTTTGCCTGACACTGTTGGTCTAGCACATTATTACCCGCCCACTCACCCAGAGCAAGTAATATGACGTATTTTCTCTCAAGTCATGAGCATTGTATCATCCTCGCAAGATGTTTTATCCTCTGTCAGACAGTGTCTTTTATCTTCATTTTTTATTTCATGCGTGCCGTTTGACAACCTGGAAATTGTGTCCAGTTTTTCCCCCAGAAAAAGTTTCAGTGGCTGCCAGCATTGAAGGTTTTTTCCCATCAGCTTCGGGCTGTAAATTAATCTGGCAGTCAGGTTGTCATTTGTGCTAGTTGCGAATGTCTCTCGTGTGCTGTAGTATCAAAGTTTCCTTTTGTCTTGAGGTTAGTTATGCAGAGTTGAGTTGTTGAGTTTGTGTATGTACACCACGGTGTCTTGTCCGAAGTGCACAACAACAGTGTCTTGTCTGAAGCACACAACAACAACAGCCTTGTCACAAAAATCCTGAGTCCATGTGTTGGGGGAGGTGGGCTAGAGGTGAGAACTAATAAGATTTTCATGCAGTTGTGCACTTAGTGCTGGCAGAGCCATCTGGCATGTTTCCAGCTTCATCTTCAGAGCTCTGTTGGGTTATCACTAACTTCCAGACTTTTGCTGAGCCACTGACTTAATGGTTGTCATGTTCACAACCACACCAGGAATGGAAAGGCCTTAAATATGATAAATTAGCGACGACAGGTCTTGGGAAGCAAGTGTTGCACTGAACTGTCGCTCAGCAAATGCATTTCACACAGCACTTACCATGAGGGCAAAGTATTACTTCTTCAACTTTGTCCAATTCCTGCTGTTTGTGTGCCACAGGTAGGGCCTCTGACCATAGTCATGGTAAACATGCCAATGCCCAAACACTCCTTCATGAAAAGTAGTTTTGCTGTTGTCCTACAGGCTTTGAATCCCTAACCGGCTTTCCCATACCTACTGCTAACAGCACAGTGACTCAATTTGCAAAATGAAGTTTACGCCCTTGGCTACCTTCCCATACTAGCGAATACATTACCATCTCAGCTGAAGGCTTACCCTAGCCAACCACAGCCAGGCCTGTCAAGACTGTACCCATGAATGTGGATGTTCCCAAATTTGGGTGTGAGCCCAAAGCGTGTGTGCAGGGAAGCGACGATGCTATCCATTTCTGGGTCTAACCAGTACAGTACATGACTGATGCATACATTCTTAGAACATCAGTGTGTCCAGTTCTTGCTGTGTGGGTCTGACATTAACACAATAAGCATGCCTTCACTTGCCTTGATTAGCAATTGACTGCCATGAAGCAGCCTTCACATATAACTACCTTCGAATTCTTCAGAACAGCGTGACTCGCTTGCAGTGGTAGCTTGATCTGCAAATACAAATACATTCACGAAAGTTAACTGCTGCTAACACATCAAAGTGAGCATATGGGATATTTTATTAAATGCCCCACATTTTTCAACCATGCCTGTCCATCCCGGCCTATAACCAAGGGCAGTTTTTATATGAGCATGCCCTCTATTTTAAAGGAACACCTGAAAGCAGGAATATTGTGGTAAAAACGTCCTTGCTTAGGTCCTTGATCATGCAATTAGTAAACTCTTGAGTTTTATGGATCCCATGTGAAGCTAATACAAACTTGTCTGCATAGGTCTGCACCTTGAGACCATACTGACAACAAAGAACATGACATTGTCATGGTAGACATGGTTGTAATGACATGCACTCTTTAGCTGAATTTGTATGATCACATACAGAACCTGCATGTGGCTGTATTACTGTCCATTGTACATCTATTGTTTTGCTAGGTGACTGTGAAAATATTTCAAGCACAGATTTTATTACGAATGGGTGCTCTTTCCCGGTAGTGTTGCTGTCAATCAGGAGTGGCACTTAATTAAAAATATACAATTTCAACTGATATTAACAATACATTAATAGGAACAAATACACACCACAGTGTCTAAGTCAGCACTTGATATAAAATAAATTACACAAATACGACCAACCATCATGTTCAGCTTATTCATAACGTAACACAAAAAGAACATTAAGACAAGAAATAAAACTTTTTTATGATCATGCACAAAAGGGAATGGGCAATATTCTGTCACTCAATAAAGCAATTGGCTACATACAATTGAATGCACCTGCATGCATACACATATATGTACAGGTACATAAATGTACCTGTACACACAGTTATACACATGCATAGACACAAACACACATACACATGAAAGGTAACAACCCAATAATCTTTGTTGTTTGGTATTTGTCTCTTTCATCTGATTTTTCTCTTGTCATGATCGAGTAAATATTTCAACTCAACAGACTTCATCAGGTTGTAACGGAACCCTTCAGTACAGGGATTACATGTCAAGGTACATATTATAAGATGGTGATACTAAGAAGTGCAGCCTGTAGCTTAGGCTTTCAGTCTGTGCATAGGACTTCGAGAACATCAATCTCAAATGAATACTCCATGCACCGTATTAGAATGCACTTTACTTTTAAAATATTGATATCTAGAGTGAAATATTTGAAAATCTATCACACTTGATGAAAGTCTTGTTTTTGTTGCAAACAAAATGCTTACTTGACAAGAGAAGATGGGCAAACTCGTCTGCAATCGACATCTTCTGGCACTCACGCAATGCTTCATAGAGCTTCCGACCTCCATCCCTTGGTGCTGTGTACAGATATTTACACAGCATGTCATATGCATGACTGCTTCTGTAATGAGTAGATGACAGGCCGCGCAAAGTGGCTTTTGAGCTTTCACTCACGTCCAACTGCACTGCTAGCTTAATGCAATAGTAACGACTGCCCAAGAGGCCAGCAATGTGATACGCTGCCATCTTGACGGGACGGCTTGTTGGCCTAAGCAAAGATGATGAATAAAAGGGCAATTACTCTTAACAGGGTTGGCAGATATCAGTGAAAGACAGGAGTGAAGAGACTGCAGTATTCCCAGAAACACCTCACAACCGTACCAAGAGAAGTGATGTCAGCTAACAAGAGTTGACTGTAACACTTTTAATTTCATGAGCAGAATAAAATTCTTCACCAGCAACAGAAACAATGAACCACTGAAGTTCAGATACTTATAAGTAAATTCAACCAACATGATAGAGGGATCCAACTCACAAAAATCACATGTTGCCTGACCAATAAGCTAGAAGTATACAATCATAGCTCAAGGCAGCAGCATGATTGAGGAATCATGATGGCTGGGGGCAGACCCTGCAGATGCGCAGTACCTGAAGGCCTTACACGCACGTGCCATGTATCCCTGATCATGGCCGTGGCCTGAAGGTATGATTTGAAGTCATATTGGCTTTGTTTCATTTCAAACGAAAACATTGTTGCAACATGTTGCAAGAAAGACTTAATCCACCCGTTGAGATTGCACAGTCACTGTTTCACTTGTTTCACTTCCACAGGAACAAAACAAAACACAGCTGCCAGACACATTACAGACCATCACTACTTTCATGTCTAGTCATGTGGGTGTATATGCTGGATGTTTATAAGCCGTACTTGAGTGTTCATCACAGTGTTTGTGCATGTTCCCAAATGATTACAGATATCATCTGCAACAACTGAGCACGTTTTAACCATTCAGCTGCCGAGTTTCCCTAACAATGAAACTTAACCCACATGAAGAAACAACTACTTTCTGAGAGGCTTCTCTACTTGTGCTAATGTGTGTGTGTGGAAATCTACAAAAAATACTTTGCCCTGATACAGTAACTTCAAGTCTACAAATGAGCTGCAATTCCTCTTACCGCCTTCTGGCACTGACTGTTTCACCAACAGATTCTGAAATAAAAAGCACAAACACAAGTTTAGTCAAAATGGTGTCAGCAATAAAGAGAACTATGAAAAGACTGATAACACTTCATTTACAAATTGAAACATGCATGAAATGTGATTTTCAACAAAAATGTTGACATCTTCAACCAAAGGCACCGCCAAAAAGCCACATTTCTGTGAGAAGAGCAATGCTATTGTCTCCCAGACTCAGTTCTAGATAGGATACAGATTGTGCTGCCCATACACAATTTCAAAGAAAGAAAGGTGACAGCTGTAGCAGTTGTGTGAAATTCACACCAGTTAAAGCGCAGACAGCCACCTTTGAAAAAAGCAGTAATGTTTAGTCTACAGAATACATTTACAACTGAGCTTCTCCAACAACCAGATAACCTTTTGGAAAACATGAGAACTACTGACAATTACATGAAAATTATACCACTTCTCGACAATCCAATTCAGAAGAATGTTCAGAATATGTAGAATAAGAGGATAACATAGAGTGGAACTCGGCTAATACGTACCCAGCTTAGTACATACATTCGGATAGTAAGTACTTCTAGCCAATAATAAAACAGTGCTGCATGCAAACACCATACATTCTTTTTGGACCAAATGTACTTCCAAAAGATGTACTTTCAGTTAAAACATACAGAACTGTCTAGATCTTCTCATGCAGACAAATCTTTTGTTGGGGCATGCTGTTGATCGTTTCCATGTATAGCTCTGCCCTTTGTCATCACTATTGCAGCCTGACATGCAATTGGCAAGTACATGTACACACTCATACACACTGGCAGGCCTACCTAGCACACACACGTAGCTTGTGCGTGGCTGTATGCCAAGGCTTGCACCAGCGTGGAGGCGACAGTGTGTACAAAACAGAACCTGAGATTGGGGCACCCACAGAATGGTGCAGCCCATCATCTCATCAACGATGCTCTCCATCTGAAGTGGTTTACACAATTGGTCTTGGGCCCCATTATTCATCAAGGAAGCCACTTCTCTGGTGATGATTCGTCTGTGGAATGATGGGATCAGAAGTATCATTACTGGAAGGATAGATAGACAGCACTTTCCAGAGAGGTTGGCCCTTGGTGTGTCCAAAGTAGACATACAGTACTAGTCTGGCCAGCCTGGCAAGATGTGACTGTTCCAGACTTAGTATTATTTTGGGTAACATTTCTGGAAGATGTTTACACAAAGTGCCTGATACTGTATTCTTCTCCAATGCGCTAAAGTTTAAGAAGTATATACATGGAGTCTACATATGCATGGGTTTTGACACTGATGGCTAGTATGTTCTTTGGTTAGCACGTACTTTTTTGGTTTCCAAAAGAAATTGTATACAGGGGTCCTTTTCTTATGCAGCCCCCCTTCTAAGTGGCCACCTGCCATATGCAGCCAAGTTTGTCGTTGCACAGACGTGTTTTACATAGAAAACCACCTCTTGTAATTATAAGCAACCATTCTGCTAACACAGCCAATGGCCAGCAATTTGGTGGCAGCAGGTCAAAGTTCCCCTCCCTGCAACGGCCACGGAAACTTGTGGGACTTGCATTAAGACATGAATTCTGAGGTAGGCTTGGCGCTGAACATGCTACAGTACATTCTATAGTAGTGCATAAAAGCGGCCACACTAAATTTCTGGGAAGAAGTGTTGCTCCGCCAAGCATCTCAGACAGCAATTCCCCCATCATCTGATTCCAACAACAATGACGACGAGCCAGAACCAGTGCAGCTGATGTCAATCTCCAGTTGGTGTGGCAGAGCAGTGAGACCCTGCTAAGGTATGCTCTCTCGAGCACTGACCCTGACCTCGTAAGCCTCGCGTATCAAGTGCAAGAGAAGTTGCAGAATGAGAAACTCGAGGTAACTTGTTATGCAAGGCATACTATATTGAATGCATTCCTTTCTTCCATATGAGCATTGTTTTTCTTCACATGGGTACCTTTCAGGCGACTGTACAGTTTCTAAAATTCAAGCCCATTATTCTGTCATGTGTGCACATTAATTTGTAATGACTTGGGTGTGCATGTACAGTACAGGTATACGTATCCACAACACATACACAAATGGGCCCATCCCCCCTCATAAAGGCCACACATTTTATGTGGCCACCTTACTCTGGCAAAAGACCTGGCCTCATAAGAGAGGGACCACTGTGCAGCTTACCATCAACAGGTGCTTCCTGGTGGAGGTCTGCAATAAATGCCATTCCAATCTCAGTGAGAGCATGAAGTAGAGAAGACCAACCACCCTCTGGTTGTTCACTCCACCACATCTGAAGCATGTTGTAACAAACACTGTCACCATAATCACTGTCTGGTCTCCCTTCAAGCTGTACCAACACTCTCTCTGCGATGCCAAGCTTGAGGGCAAGACCAATGCAAGTCATTCGATCTGGTATCAATGATGAGCTGCTATGGAAAGCTTTGCTTGTTTGCCTGTAATTTTATAGCAAAAAAAACACAGAAATTAGAGCAAAACTTAACCTGTCCTGCGTGCTTTCATGAATGTGACTGATCTCCACAGATAAGCAGCTGCACTGTGTGGTGACTTGTCATTGCATCACATGCTAAATAATGTTTCAAGCTGTTTTCAGTTTGCAAAAGGTCTTCTGCTAGAAGTTCGAGTTTCCAGATATAAAAGTATTCTTTGATTCTTTTTCTGTTTAAAAAAGGATAGTTTGAAAAGTTTAGGTCAGAATGCCCTCACTGGCATTAAAGCTTATAAACATCAATGCCACAAGAAATTTGTCTAAAATGACTGCACAATACCGGCCATACTGCTGTACCATGTTGCTGTCAGTGCAGTCTGCAAATCTGGCTAGTGGTGGGACTGCGGAGCAAACAAACATGCACACACATAAGGCAAGTTCTGTTAAAAAAGAAAAGAATAAAAAACAGATGAAACTTATGCTACAACATGACAAGCCACTATTTTAAGTCTCAAGCTGATGAGAACACTCTTTATTTGACAAGTTATCAGTACAACCATATTGCTACGTTCACGGCAATGTTTGGTCTTTGATCATGACACCTGTGTTTTAAGATGCAACAGACCATACATTCCATCTATGTGAAGAGTGTCCTCTCACATCAACATCAGATGTAACAAGCCAGAGAGGCAGAAAATAAGTAGTTGTTAGTAACTTTTTACAATAATGCACATGGTGTGGTGGTACAGGAAGATTGACACAAGAAAATAATCAAAAATTTTGTGTTGATTTCAGCCACTAGTCGTCAGATTTGAAAACCATCAGAAGGGAAAGATAGCAGAGGAGCAGAACACAGAGAACAGGATGCCAATGACTTGGCAGCCAGTGACAAGGGAGGATATGTATTATGCATGTTTATTATTGTTGAATAATTAGGACTAAAGAGGAAATAGATGAAAGTTGCTCTAGGATGATTGTGAGAAGGTATGTGTGGAAATGGAGAAAGAAAAAGTATCTCCAGCAATGATCCAGAGGACAGTTTGAATAGGTGTGTGGCAAATACATGAAGACAAGTTAAAATGACTGGCAGAATGGCTAAAAATTGTAGCTATGTGATGCAACCGAGTCAGTATGCTACTGCTATCAGCCATTCAGTTCTTAACAGGTGCTGAATCATCTTTGGCACTTCAATAAAACACCTACGAGAGCCTACTTCCAGACTGAAGAATGCAGAAAAAGAAATAAGATTGATGTAGGTCAGAGCTTAGAGTCTATAGCAATTGGCTTTGCGCTGGTGAGTAGAGGTCACGTTGAAATCACACTGGATAGAATCTTTACTACAGACAGGAATGTAACTCTCGTGTGGTCTACATGGACCGGTCACCACACCAGCTGTTCTGTTTACCATCCTTTACTGCCTCTATCATGTATGAGAGTTAAAACTGGGGTTTATGCCACCTTAAATTGAAATTTTGTTCCCAGGGGAGGACCTCGAACCCTGCTCTCTACCTTTCAGTCACCATAGCAGTTACAGACCAGTTACACCCCTGCATGATGTCAGAGATTTTACACCTTGAAGAATTCTCTAATAAGCAATTGCAATATCAGGAGGATGTCCAATGATGGAATAACAACTTCTGAAGTGAAGGGGTATCCAGGAAAATCAGCAAATATTCGAGGAGCATGACATACAAAGCCTATGATGTAACACACACATCCACTGAGGTAGAAATTTCAATAAAACATTTATGATGACCAATCAGTTTCTCTGCTTTTTTTGCACCAGCCTAGAGTGCAAAGCAGACTCAAACCTGCAGCAACCAAGCACCTAGCCCAATGAGCTAGTGCAAAAAATAGATTATAATTAGCTGTGCTTCTCTCAGTAAGAACAGTCTCTGACATACATGATGTACACGTATACACACATACACCAAGAGTTGAAATTACAACCAGAGGTAAAAATTTCCAAATATATGCTGTACAGATAGAGAAACCAGATTAACTGGCAAATGGCAAAATTGTTCATTCTGTACTAAGTTGGATATAATGGAATACATTTCATACACACACACACACACACACACACACACACACACAAGTAGTGGATGCACACGTGCATATATAGCAGATATACGGATATCATATGCATGAAGTACGTGTGGACTCATGTGTACACATACATGTAGCTTGAACACATGATGTTTATGCATATACACAAATGACAAAACAAAACTTAATGCATATTGCAAGAAGAGGATGGGTTTACCAGAAACTGTACTGCCTGATGGCAAGTCATCAATTGGAACTTGTCCTGGAAGCGAACCCAGAGAAACTCTTTCATGTTCCAGAAGGTGATGCTAAAATTGGCAGAAAAATCTCAATTAACATTAGCCAGTCCAAATCTTGATTGGAATTCGATTACACTGTATGAAAAGACAGAAAGGGTCTTCTAATAACTTGTCAAAAGTCAGAAATGAACATATGAGATTATCAAACAACCAACAATTAGATAGGAAACAAAGTATTCCCACAAACACAGCAAACATACCCAATATCTTGCTTGAAGCAAGTAGGTGTTAGGTCTTGTCAGGTATTGTCAGCATGTAGGTTAGTATCATTAACACAGCAAACACGG
>JAOWAW010100306.1:0-15588 GCA_028565695.1 Nicola tetela
CGAGAGAAAGCGACGCAGCAGAGATGAACACAGGTTATTTAAGGTGAGGAGAAGGTATAAGACCGTGAAAAAGCAATACAAAATGTGAATAGGTAAACAGATGAAGAATGAAAAGAATAACAGCTTAAATGGGGCAGGTGAAATAGGAAAAAAGACAGAATAAATGAAAAGGTGTGGAATCACCAGAAGGTTGATAGTCCAACAACTCCAGCCAGCTCAACAATCAGAATGACACCTGTCACATGCATGGTTAAACAATACCAGTAGTGAACATAAACACAGAAATGATGGTCCCAACAATCATCAGATACACAGATAGTTGGAAGATATTCCACTAGCTAACTCCCAGACTTATTGAAAATAAAATACACTATTTTCCCATAACCATGTAGGTATGTTAATGAACAGTGGAAATTATCAATGAAAGAAACTGTCTGAGACATAGGCTGCATACAAAGGGAAAATGCCAGATGCAGTAATAACAAAGGCTGATTTTCCTTCAAACATTCTTCCGCAGATCTCGACACATATGGGTTATCATTGCAATGATTATCACAAGAAGCAATTATCAGTCAATTACAAAAAAATCGAATGAGGAATTTTATTCTCATGACATTCTTATGAGAATCTCGTGAGATTCTCAAGAGTTTCATGAGGTCCTCACGAGTCTCATGAGAAAGATGAATTTCTCATGAGGATTTTTGGAGAGCAATTTTGCTCATGAGAAACTGAAGTTCTCATGGTTTTCTTTCCTCGTGACAATTCTCGTGAGAATCTCATGAGAATTTTATGACCAACTATACCTGATCAATTCTTATGAGAATCTTATGAGATTTTTATGACCAACTATATACCTGATCAATTTCTCAGATCATCTAGAATAAGTATGTATATGGTCATAGTACATGATTGATTGAGGTAAATTCGCAGAGGCCCAATTTTGCTCATGAGAAAACAGATGTTCTCATGAGTGTTTTGTTCCTCATGCTCGATTGAGACTTTTGATCATCTGATTGATTTTGAGAAAGGATATGATTTCTAAAAATCATCATATGATCTGCATGGAGCCCCAATCAATTAATATAGAGACTAGACATACTCCTGTATATGAAACGTCATTTTGAAGAAATCAACAAGCAAGATAAGTCCTTCGCACGTTTAATTATTTTGTAATTCGATCAAGCAAGGCTTAATTTTGACACTATCAATCAATAAATTATGTGAAAGAACAGACTATATGGAACAATTATCAACTCTGGGTATAAACGCAGATGTGACCAATAGTTTAAAAATATGAACCTCAACTGAAAGCAATTATGATTACTGTATTTGATTTGATGAGAGGTTTGCTAATCGGAAAAATAATAATAACAACAACCGTGGCATTGTATAAAATAAGAAAACATACAGCATCTTAAATAGCAGCCTGCTCCACACGATTGGGCAACAATATGGCATACTGCGAGCCAGTTCCGGCGTCAACTAATGCTGCCCTGTCAACGACTTCAGAGGCAGGCACAGCACTGAGAGGTCACCTGGCTATGCATGTGACTCTCCACATGAAGTCATTGAAATTCAGGGCCCTGTCACCACATGAAGTCATCACCTTGTCTAATTCTTCAACAGTGAGAAATGCACCATTGTCAATCAACAGAATCTTCTTCACCAAAAAACACGGTCCTCTCTTTCGCAATATGCAATAAATTATAATATATTAATAGCCAATAATTGATGCTTTTGGTTTTCTTCACCATTGATGCCACCTCAAATGTTGCCGTGCATGCAACATGACTGATGTTGCCCAGACAGGTGGTGAGCAGCCAAGGCTTTATCATCTGAAAGCAAGCCAAACACGCTCCCCGCAACAGCCCAGTGAACGACATCACCACCCGTTCCCCCTCCCTTCCCCTCTGAAAAAGTCAAGTTTGACAACGGACAATTGGGTAAAGCTACAAAAGCGTCAGCACAAGTAGATATACTTGCACAAGGATAAGGGACATTGTGATATTACAGAGATACGCATACTGCGTTGTGTCGGCCACATCCTATTTCTTTTGTTCTACTTAGCTTTTTCGAGCCTGTGAGCACTGATGCACATGTCGATTCCACAATGTTTTGCTGCAGGATCTCTTTAAAGAGATGGATTGCCATGAGTACAAGAACCAGAGCATGTATGCTTTAACAGGAAGTGTGCCATCGATCTACTCACCTGTACAGGTTCTATTGCTGCTTTATCTCTTC
The DNA here is from genome assembly GCA_028565695.1 of Nicola tetela. Taxonomy (NCBI): domain Eukaryota; kingdom Metazoa; phylum Porifera; class Calcarea; order Clathrinida; family Clathrinidae; genus Nicola; species Nicola tetela. The sequence goes on from JAOWAW010100306.1 coordinate 2,242, forward strand.
CCCACAGACCTCTACCTCCACCAAAGCACCTGCAAAAAGCACAATGAAGAAGTCATCCAGCCATTCGAGGTGACAGATTCTTTACATGCAGAATACCTGAACATCTGACATTGTACATTTTAATGCAACATCTGCTTTCAGCCAAAAACGAACAACTTTCATTAACAAGAAATCTCCTTACTTTTATAAGAAAAATGAGTCATTTCAGAACTTGCCAATACAAGAAATTTCAGGACCGGAACTCTAATTTTCTTCTTTTTCACTTTTGGAATTTTACTCAGGGTAAAGCATGGACCACAAGGTGTTAAATGCGCCAAAAATCTTACCATGGAGCGTTCAGCCAACATAGTGCTTCAAGTGAGTAATACAAAAAGGGTCTTTCTTCCAAAGTGAGTGGTTTTGTTCAAAAGTGACTGGCAAGGGAAGGTAGATTCCATAATGCCTCAATGACATTCATTTTGATGTTGTGTCTTTTCTACAATCACCAATGTCTTAAGCCCATAACTTTTACCTTCTTAATTTTTCTTCTTTCTTTCTTTCTATTTATTTCTTCTTCTTCTTTTGTTTTGAACAGAGTTGAAGATGAGACAACAAACTCAAATGACAGTGATTTACATGTATCAGTGACGTTTGTTAAGCCTGCAGGTAACACATTGGTCCAAGCAAGAACACTTTTAGAGAACCTTGGGCTCCAAACTCATTGTGTTCATGGTGATGGCAGTTGCTTGTTTCATGCTGCGGCACACCAGGCTGGCTTCATTCGCCATACACCCTGTGGTGATAAGATGGTCAGCTCTCAGCTAAGAGAGCTGGTGGTGAACACCATGCACCACCACCCTGATATAGGAAGAGAAGACAGCATGTCAGAGGAGGCATGGGAGGAGAAGTAGAAGAAAATTTTACTCCCTGCTGAATGGGGCAGTGATTTGGACATCCGTCTAATGGCTGTAGGTTTAGATGCGAGTATCCTCTTGCTGACTCAACAATGGGGCACAGTTACATCAGCGAGGATGTTCCCCTGCAGTCCACCTCTTCACAAAATGGCAGGAGTTTTCCGCCCAGTATGTGTGGATGGTGTCTGCCAATATGATGGAAAGCTTGACCGAAGGCCACTGGTGATAGTGTACAACGGACATAATCATTTCGACTTAACAGAGCCAAAAAAATAGATCACTTACTCACAAGTAGCAGAAAAGTGACATTTTTATTCTCTGTCTTCTATTACTGTGCTTGGTACACTTCTCTGCTCCTTCTCATATGTAAATTTGCAAATTAATACATGATGATTGTCTTTCCCTTTTTTTTATCATTTCATGGTTTGAGAGAGGAACAGAAAACACAGGTTTAGGGGCTTACTTTTTGGTTGCATCTTACATTAGATGAGGGTTATTTGTTCCAATCATAAAACAAGAATCATAAACAAAGCAAAGGCTAAACTTTGTACCCACAACCACAGAATACACTGTACTAGTGTCTTCACTGAACATCCCCTGGGAATCATGTTTGAGAACGGTGAACCGCGAAGTAATTTCATGACTCACACACACACACACACACACACACACTCTCTCTCTCTCTCTCTCTCTCTCTCTCTCTCCACTTTCTTCCTCATTTTACAAGTTGAAAAAAAGATCTCGTGTCCATTTGCAAGACCTAACGAAAACGAGAGAAGAGAAGGAAAGTAGAAGACTTACCGGTAGCTCCGAAGAAAGATTGCCCAAGCCATCAAGGTACGTGGGTAGTAAAAGGTACAATTCTCTGCCCAACACCATTTCCAGGCAGCTAGTACTCTGTTCTGCTGCGCTCCGACGAACATGATGAAAGAACAACAGGAAGAGAGCAAGTTGACGAGGCAAAGTCTTCATCAGTTCGCGTTCGCCGCTCTGAAATAGATGTCGTCCACACTTCGGAAACACCGCCCAAAACGTGGCCATAATTCAAAGCGACTCACGACACGAACAATATAAGCTTTCAAGAATCTGTAATTCCGAAACGGCTTGCACGGGGTGTGATGAAAGCAAAGGTGAAGTACTCACGAAAAATGGAGAAGGCCTTACTGTAGGACGAGATCAACTTTCGTTATGACGAACTACGCCGTCTCAGTAATGAACGGCGCAAACATCGGAGGAAAGTGATGAGTTCACTCAGTAGGTTCGATGGTTTGAGATTGAGCGTGTTCATCAGCAACCGGGAAAACAAGGGGCGATCCTCGACGCTCGAGCGGCAGGCGGCTTACTTAAAACGATTGAAGCATGAACGTTACGGCAATATCACCGGTCAGTACAACATCTTCAACTTATCCTGTATGGATCTGTCGACGCTGGAAAAGGAGGTGCTCAGTAGGGGACTCCAGTTTGGCATACCTCTAAAGGTAAAACGCCAGAAGGTGCTGGCGGAATTTGAAATTTTTCATCAAGAACTTTGTCAACAGGAACCGTCATCGAAAGAAACGGCTGAGGCGTGCAAGTCAAAACTTTCCAGCATTGCTGAATCGTTCCACTCTTCGCCAGGAGCAGAGAGGGATTCTCATCGGAAAAAGAACACTTCTGGACGATCAAGGCCTTGCGCTAGAATGAGAATATTGTTATGAGACCGGACAAGGGTCAGGGCGTTATTATCATGGAGAAATCAGACTACGTCGGAAAAATGCTGGACATCCTTCAGGATACGACAAAGTTCAGCCTGCTGGGCTACTGTTCGAATCACGACAACACGGTGCGAGTTGAGAAGTCGATGCAGGCGATGTTACGGACTCTGAACAAAGCTAGTGCGATATCAGATGACGTCTACCAGCACATCCGGTCGACCGGAAGTACGCGACCGCGGATGTACGGTCTGCCGAAGGTGAACAAACCCGGAGTCTCGCTGCGACCAATTCCCGCGATGGCTGGATTGGCGCAGCATGCGACAGCTCAATGGCTGGCCGAGCTGCTAAGACCGGTCCTGGAGAAGTAAAACGAGATTGTTGTTAAGGACAGTTTCTCTTTCAGCAACCTGATGAAGGATTTTTCTCCGCTAGTGCGAGGGTACATGTGCTCGTATGACATCGTCAGCATGTTCACTAACGTCCCGATTGAGGAAACGATCGACATTTGCGTTGATGTTCTGTATCGGTCGGATGACCTTCTTCAGTCATCATTGAAGGAGAACTCGTTCAAGAAACTTCTTCCCAAGGTGACCACCGGAGTTGAATTCAGTTTTAACTACATAATGTACCGGCAGATAGACGGAGTATCAATGAGCGCTACATTGGGCCAGGTACTGGCTAACATCTTTGTTGAATATTACGAGCGACGCCTTAACATCAACAGCAACGAGGATCTTCTTCTGTACAGGAGATATGTTGACGACACGTTCTCGTACCACACCACAAAGGGGCACAGTGAATGGTTGTTGAACACGCTGAATTCGCTGCATCCGTCGTTGAGATTCACGTGTGAGCACGAGGCGGACAACCAACTTCCCTTCTTGGATGTATTGTCGAAGAGGAAAGCACAAACGGGAACATCATTCAGCACGTCGGTGTATCGGAAACCGACGTTTACCGGGCAGTACACGCGCTGGGACTCGTTTAGTTCCCGCAAGTACAAGATTAATCTAATCAAGTCGCTGGTAAATCGTGCGGTAAAAGTCTGTACACAAAGTACCTTGGACGATGAAGTTGAGCAACTTCGACGGATCTTTGCCAACAATGGTTACCCGTTGGATGTCGTGGAAAAGGTCATCAAATCAACCCTGACCTCAAGCCAACCCTTCATTGGTCCAAAGAAACGCCCGGTATATCTTCGATTACCATGGATCGGTATTTCAGCGTCGGAGAACTTCGAGAGGCAAATCCAGCAAGCGGCTAAATCCGCCTACAGAGCAAGCGAGGCACGAGTTGTTTTCACTTCACGACCAATGTTCCGCTCGTGTGTCAAGGATCGACTCCCCACCCTACAGTCGTCAAATGTGATGTTCTTGTTTCGGTGCCGGTGCGATTGCCGGTATGTGGAGAAGACGACGCAATACCTGGAGTCGCGGATCAAGAAACAAGTGCCAGGCTCCGCTCTGATGGCCCTCAATGCTGGAGCCGGTTGCCGGATCGTCATCCTCTGCCATTCGGGAACATCTCACTTCAAATCCCGCTTGTGCACTTGAATACAACGCTTCCCGTTTTAGCGTGATCTGCCGTGCGAGAAACAACAACATGCTCGATATGCTGGAAGCGGTTTACATCTCTGCACTACACCCGGAACTTTGCAAACAGATGCAGTTTGTTAAGCATCTGCACTTGTTTCGTTGCAAATTCGTGTTGCTTTTAGTGCCAGTTTGTTTTTGGTGTCAGTTTGTTTTTAGTGCCAGTTTTAGTACCGGTTTTTGTGATAAGCCTGCTTTAATGAATTTGTGCCAAGTTTTGTGATGTAGACGTTAAGTATTTATTGGTGTCCATAATTCTGTTACTGTCAATTGTCCGTGTGGCCACTGAGGAGCCGGACAGAAAGTTGCTTTGGCTAGAATGTATCATGGCGTCTATTCGCGTAGTATTTATGTCCACTATTTCTAAATTTTTCTCACCCAAACAGAGTTGTTAGATCTATCAGCAGAGTCAAGCGAGGATCAAAGCCACGTCACAGAGGCTGCGGTTATACGACAACTCAGTAATAGACCCAGTGGGACAATACAGCACTACGCTAACCAGCGTCACAAAATTAAAACACCAGGCATCACGTTAAATTTCTCATTGTGGAGGCAGTCCCAACGGTGCTTCTTGGCGCGCAGACATGCCAGGAAATGGGCCTAATTACGGCAAACCTTGATCAAACTCAGGTCTTCATGATCATAAATAACGCAATAGAGGGCCCAGTGCCACAAATAAAACAACAGCTGATCTTGAGCTTCCCATCGATGTTTGACGACGGACCTGGCGCCTTCCCCGGAGTAATAAGCAGGAAATAGACCCGTCAATCTCACCACACAAGGCAGCAGTGCGCTGCCTTCCCTTATCAGTACAGGATAATTAAGCTTCAGAATGAGCTGGATCGTCTAGCTAACCGTGGCGTAATTGCAAAGATCAAAGAGCCCACTGACTGGATATTCAGCATGTTGGTCGCACAGAAGAAATCTGTAAAGCTGAGCATTTGCATTGACCCAAATTCTTTAAATCGAGCACTCAATCGCAGCACATATTCATTACCCACCGTAGAGGATGTCTTAGACCGCGGCTAACAAGAGCGAAGGTATTTACCGTTTGCGATGTGAAGGATGGTTATTGGCACGTTCAATTAGACCCAGAGTCCAGCAAGCTAACAACATTTGGAACACCATTCGGCAGGTATGGCTGGATTCGTCTACCATTCGGTATCAGTGTGGCACCCGGAATATTCCAGCAGAAACTGGATGAGTCAATCGAAGATGTGGAATGTGTGGCCAGAATTGATGATTTGATCATATGGGGAGATGGCGACTTGGAGGAGGAAGCTCAAAGACATTATGACCAGAATCTGGAGGCACTTCTCAAGCGTGCCAAAGATATTGGAGTTCGGCTGAAGGCAGCCAAGCTAAAGTATAGTTGCAGGGAAGTAGAGTATGCCGGACACGTACTCTCAGCCTACAGACACAGGCCAAAAAAGGAGAAGATCAGAGCCATCGTCGACATGGAAGCACCCACCGATGTGACTGCACTGTGACGCTTCCTAGGAATGGTCAATTATCTTGGCAGGTGTCTCAATTATGTGAACCACTTCGTCGGCTAACATCTTCGCAAAGCATTTGGACATGGGATGAAAGCCACCAAAGCGCATTCCAAAAGGTGAACCAAGCCATCAGCACAGCGCCAGTTTTGACGTACTTCGATAGTTAAAAACTCTTTACTCTACAATGTGATACCCGCAGAGTGGGCTAGGGGCTGCACTTCTTCAGAATGGCCAGCCTGTCGCATTTGCCAGCCGTGCGCGAACTCCTTGCGAAGAACGCTACGCTCAGATAGAAAAAGAGCTGTTGGCAGTGGTTTTTGAGGCGGACGCCAAGTCCCGATTGAAGCAGATCATAAACTCCTACAGTCCATCTTTCTGAAGCCTCTCCATCAAGCACCAAAACGACTCCGGATCCAACGAATGCTCATGAAGTTGCAACGGTATGCGCTGCAGATAAAGTACATAAAAGGAAGTGACATGTGCTTAGCTGACCCTCTCTCTAGGGTATACTTTACAACTCCCCAACACTCTGGAGAAGCTAATGAGTCCGACGACATATACGCACTTGTTGACTTGGATATGTCAACTCCTCAACTGGAAGGGCTATGCAGAGAAACTGCCAATTGCACTGCAAAAAGTAGCGACATTGATTGAAAGAGACTGGCCAGCTGAAAAAAATGGTATACCTGAAGAAGCCAAGGCGTATTTTCCCTTTCGTGATGAATTAGGCATGGAGAAAGGCATCATCTTTAAGGGACACCGATGCATAATTCCATTGAAGATACATGTACGCAAGGAAACTCTGAAGCAAGTACATGCAGCTCACATGGGATATTAATCCACACTGTGGCGTGCTAGAGACAAAGCTCTCTGGCCACTTATCAACTCAGAACTGCAAGACTTTGTCGGTAGCTACGACACATGCCATACCTTCGCATCCGCACAAGCACAAGAGCCTCTAGTTCTACATGATTTTCCCATCAAGCCGTGGGCAAAAATTGGAGGAGACTTGTTCAGCCATGAAAACCATAATTACCTGAGTTGCGTCAATTGCTCTTCCGGATACTGGGAAGTAGATAATCCACAAGATGGCACGACTTCCAGAGCAGTTATAAATAACCTACACTCACAGTTTGCAAGACATAGCATCGGGTCTACCGCGATGACTGATAATGGACCACAATTCTGAAGCCAGGAGTTCGCTACATTCGCTACCAAATGGCGATTCCACCATAGAACCTCAAGCCCAAATACCTTCAAAGCAACAGGAAGGCCGGGAGTGCCGTGAAGACAGTAAAGAACATCATGCGGAAGTGTGCCCACGCTAAAAAGGATGCATGGCGCGCTGTCCTTGAATATCGAAACACACTCACCCAAGGTCTAGATTCCAGCCCAGCCCAACACTTCTTTGGTTGACAAACATGCTCCATCATCCCCATCAAGTTGCTATGTCTCGAAAGCTACAGAGACCCCCAACTGTCAGTCCGGCAAGAAAAAAGGCAAACTCAACAGATTAAAAGCTATAACAGGCATGCCCATCCTCTTCCATCACTCCATGTGGCTGGGACAACTGTACCAGTACGCATCCGTCTTGGACAGCAATGGATCACAGTGACCGTCTCAGAAGTGGCTGACCCGCCAGGCTGGTCGTATCTGATGTCAGTCCACAATGGTAAAGTCTTTCAGAGAAACCGCCAGCAGCTGTGTTTCTTCTCTTGAGCTCCTCCCTCTGACCAGAGAGAGGACCAACAACACGCTAAAGCTCAGCAGTATTTACTCATGCCACCACCGGTGCCTGTCATGGTCCTATGGCCCACAACAGACAAGACCAACAATGGTCAAAAGAACAAAGAACAACATCTCCCATAACAACATAAAGAACCAGAAGATGGAACAGAAGAAGAAGGCCAAACTTTCGAGGAAGAGCTCAAATCAAACTTTTACAAGGCAAGATCAGGTCGAACAGAGTGATTTTAATGTTGAGGAAGTTCTGACCCGTGAGAAACAAAGCCAGTCATAATTACTGTCTATTGAATTGCAGTGTGTCTTCTATCATTGCATCTGTAAATGTTCTCCAGTTAATCACTGTCACTATTTTCATACATCACAATTCACACCTCACACCATACTTACCCACACTAATATAAAGCTACCCCAGCCTGTACTGTTCTTCAGTCTTTCAATACTTACCTTGAAGCACTGTTGCTCAATGGTGTCATGAGTTACTTAACAGTTGGTAGGCAATGATTGTCTGGTCTCTTGTTGAATTTTGCTCTGTTTAGCTTTGTGCAGCTTGACTATTGTCCAGCTCAAAATAGCAACACATGAGCCTATGCTCCACTTGTAACAATCAGTGTTTAAAAGCTGCTTCAATCTTGTCAGATATTGACAAAACCTTGTGTATTTTCCTGTGTTTGAATGGCTTGTTTGGTGCGGAACAGCAACAGTCAGGGTATGAAGTGTCAGCGAGACCTTTGTATGCATATTGCAGCAGTTGTTCAAAGTATCTGCATTGGCTGTTTGTCGCTTACCGTGACAGAGAAGACAATATAACCAAAAATGCACATGAGTAGAAGGAGGGACTTTCTCTGTAAAATCAAAGCACCAGTTGCCATTGTTGTTTGACTAGAAGGCCCTACCACCCAATCTCACAGCATGTATACACCTGCTTTAAGGTTACAGTATACTGATCATATATGCATGCATTGTGGCCTGGCTGTAGAGAACTCTAGGAGGAATGATAAAACTGTATGAATACTTGTCAACACTGTGTGAGGGGGAGGCCAGTTGAGTGTGTCTGTAGCGCAGTGTTCGGAATATCAATGTGCAGATTCGTAAAGAAACCGTCTCTTGTAGATTCAATATGATCTGACCTTTGTCAGAGGAACAGCGCAGACTTGATGGCCCTGAGCTTAAGGCCATCCTGACAGCATGTGACTGAGAGGGAGATTGCTTTCCTTAATACCCGTAGATAGATTACAAACAGAGGGGAGTGATCGCCTGTGCTTTGAAATACCATTCTTGCCTGGAGAATCATTAACAAATCACTTTCGCTTTTTCACCAGCTGCAGAGCACGGCGGACTCGAACTTCCGGCGACCCTGCGCTATGAAGCCAGTTTTTGAATTGCCAGATTGGTCAAGCGGTTAGGATCTTGATTTCATTCAGCTAAGCGCTGGGTCACCACAGGTTCAACTCCGCCGTGGACTGGAGCCAGTGAAAAGGAGAAAATTATTGATTGATAGTCTGTACAGTACAGTGGTATAAAATTGTGATTAAGATAAATCTAAGAGCAAATTGGGAACATTTGTTTGATGCTTGACTGTCTCAAGCAGCTGCCTAATTACGCATGCACCTTGTGGCAATTCTCCAAAACGTCATTCCCATTGTAAAGTTACAACTTGGTCGCTTGGCAGGTCCAACCTGCGACCTAGCTGAAGTGTTCCGACGATTGTTAATTGTGACAAACTCAAATTTACAGGCATTGATTTTGAGCACAGTTGCAATATATAGCCATGCACTGCTTCTTAGAGAACCTGTGAATTTGAGCCAGTAAGATGGAACAAAAATTGCGTTCAGCCGCCAGTGCTTCGAGGGCGATGGATACATGAGAAAGGAAGGAAAAGGAATGGTGAGTCAGCCCAATAATTAGTGCTCACATGCGCATGCGCAAGAACAACAACAACACACACACACACACTTGACAATTGCCTTGCACTGAAAGCATGAACAACCAGCTACGCAGATCAACTATATTTTGGATATAGACGTACGCCGGTCAGTAAGGCTAATTTAATGAAAAACGAGAGTGAAGGGAAACTTGCATACTGTAGCATTCGATGTAAAGCATGCAAATCTTGCGCACTCGAGCTCTTACTGCCTGGATGGCAGTTGCAACCAATACATTAAAAGCAACAGACATCTCTCATGCAGCATCAGGGATAATATTCGACACAAACTACAGGCCAAGTTATGTCTTTATCCGACCTATAATACAATTATAATAGTTTAAACTTTAAATTATAGTTGGTACTCTTTATATGAAGCACGTGATAGGTGTAGCATATATGTGCATGTACATTATATGGTTAGTTGGTTTGCATCCATGTCTATACTGGCCTATAGCATGAACCTACACACCGACGACTTCAAATGAATTGACTAACAGTGAAATCATCATCAGTGCATGGGCTTTGTATCTGAACAAATTCACATCTGAATTTTTCTGAGCACATGGGATGCTCATATCAGTAGAGCATCCAGCTGTCTGCCTGTTGATTGCTGCTGATCGGCAGAGGATCTTCGTCCGACTGCAATATATATAGAAACAACTCAATTTGTGGAACTCACAAGAAAGGATAAGCAGAAAGCTAACAATCTGATTCTGTTTGTTCAAAAATGCTGAATGATGATTTGGTGTCTGTTGCTAAACGAAAGAAGAGGCTAAAAACACACGGCCAACCACCCCTCGCCCTCTTACTACAACAGGTATTTACAGCTCTACCCAATACACCCCAATCCAAAAAATATCCAAACTCTTATAAGGTTGAAAACACCTTTGCTTTTCACGGACGACCCCTAATATACGTATAGTAAAAACACATTCTTAGTACACGTACGAGCAAGAGAGGCTGATCAGCGTTTCTAAAACAGTTTTTAGATGATCAACCATCCACTTGCCCTCTCTTCATGAACAATGTCGTCATCAGTTCCTTCTTCGCTTATTTCCTCAATGCTATCATCTTCTTCTTCCTCTTTCTCCTCTTCTTCCTCTTCTTCCTCTTTCTTCAACCCATTGAAATACGTCGAACAATATGCTCATGAAAGATTTCACGTCATACCGTGCGAACAGCGATGACTTGCATGTTCTAGGGATCTTCGCAAGCATGTATCAACAGCTGCTCTGATAAACAGCATCAAAAAGGCAGGGGTAAACAAGGAACATGGAAGAGGTTGGGATGGGCGGAATTGCAAAACTCTGTTCTTTGTCTCACAAGCCCTTCAGAATCGCACCACCTGCGACAGCCGTGCCCAACTAGGCCTAAGCGGCTTGTTGGGAAGGTCATGTGGAATGAGTGAATCCCTGACATACAATGTACTGGCCACTTCCGCCAATAGTCTGACACGCACATCTACAGAATGCAAGCACCAGAGCAACTGGACTGTTTATATAGCTTATATGTCGAAATTCTGCATTCCCCAAAACGTGTGAATAAGGTTATAGGGAGCGGGATTGCCAAGGAGAAAAGTAAATACGTTTTGCAGTACACACTATTGGTTCGGATTGGAACCCAAGGACTTCTGTGATGTAAATAAATTCTAATTTTGCCCCACCGCCTAAACGTTTATTAGACCTTAGTTGGGACATTGCTGAGGAAATCCTGAAATTTTACTGATTAAAAAATGAAGAAGTTAAACCATTCCAATTGGGCGCGGGGTTCATGTAGACCCCATACACCAGAGAGATCTAGAGAGTCAAGTCGGGCATGGTTGGACAGTCATCTGCTTTGGCAAAGAACGTACTATTTCGTATTTTCGCCAAGGGAGTCAAAATGGCACTTTGATCAGAGAGAAGTTTCTCAACGCCAACTGTAACGCAAGCAGAAAAAATTGCAGGCGTTCACTGTCGCATTAATAACGTCCACTACTCTGTACATGTATTTAGCGAAGTTAAATTATCATAAACCAACAACTCTTCGTCTGTAAAGACGAGTACCATCGTAAACCTTTATTGCGTCCATAAAAAAGATTCTTTACGATGTTAAATGATCATGATAAACTGTTCACACTATGAGTTTACTGGAATGCGCTTGTAATTTTGCGTGCAACTACCGAAAAATGATCGATACAAATGAAACGCTGCACCAATTTTCTGTTAATCACGAAACCTTACTGAAACAGTCCTCACAATATCAGAGAAGCTAAACGTTTTCTTTCCTTCAGCAGCACAATTGTAACTTTTGAGTTCGACTTGTGAAATCGGGTCTATGCAACTGTTTGAGTTTTTTTGCCTCGCAGTTTAATTTTGAATTGGGCGATTGGTTGAGTGGTTAAGACCGGAGGTTTCATTAGGCAAGGAGCTGGAACGCCACAAGTTCGAGTCCACTGTGCACTGCAGCCGATAAAACTAGGAAATGATGGGTTTACAAGTCCCCCTGCAAGATTTGTCTTGTGAATACAAAACTTCCAAACAGAAAATTTGCTCGTCTCGAATTGCACGCATGCCAACTGGAGTGTTTACCATAGCCTGCAAGAGCATGGACATCACGAGTGGCTGCACAATTTTTTTATTTTTATTTTCGTATTCCCCAAAGAGAAAGTTAACGTAATCGAGGGGGTTTTAATGCGGCCGGAGTTTTTCTTTATCTTAGTAGGCTCAGCTTTCACAGCATACTACCACACAGCTAGGCGAAGATTAATTTGTTTGTCGCAATGGTGCCACACCAAAGCACGCACTCTATAAAGTTTAAATCAATGCATATGGGATGACTTATTGCGCACTCAGGTCAGGAGCAGTTCTTAACATTGTAAATGTTCTCATGTCTGTGTCCGATGTTGAGAGGCATTAGCTAGTGGGGCTATTTTCAAAGAAAATGCAACTGATAATTGTTGGATGGTAAAGTTGAATTTAAAAATTGCCCCTCTTAGAGGTAGATCACTGTGCTACCCCCACAGAGAGTTATAAAAACGGGTAAAATAAATAGTGCGTATTGTCTGCACATGCAAGCACAGCTTAGAAGAGGACCTCCTCATTTATGAACTCGCCTTCAGTCGATCATGCTGCGTGTGTTACTCGTCAGTCGACTATAGCTACATTGTGAATATGATTATTAAGAATAATCATAGAAGAAGATGTATGCCCAAATTCAGTTTACGGTACCTCACAAAATACCTCGACACTCCTTAACAAAAAGCGTGCGCATGGAGCCGTCGCAGGCCGTATTGTTTACATATAGTGGATGCCTAATGCCACTCACAGTCCACATTGAAACTCTCATTGAAGCTCTACATTGCATACAGGACTAGGACCGGGTTGCTACAAGTTGCAACAAAGCCGTAAGCTGCATTGATTGGAACAAACGAGGTTGTAATTGTGCTTACAGAGACAGAGTTCCTTGAGCTCATGCTCATCATGAAGTCTACTATGTAGATCTTGAAGACGCGACTAAAACAAACCTAAGTGCACGAAGCGCAGTGTTGGCATACTGGAAATGTTTCAGCTTGGCAGAACCAAATCCACCTGCATGCATTCAACTGCATGAGTCATGTTGCCCTTTCCGTCAAAAGTTCAGAGCTCATGGCAACAGCTGCAATCGAATCGGCGGTGGGTCCGGGATTCCCTATCGCTATCGGTATCACAGAAAAACAATTTCAAAAGTTCAGAGCTCGCGGCAACAGCTGCAATCGAATCACCGGTGGGCCCGGGACTCCCTGGCGTCTAGAATTTGTACATGTTCCTATTCCCTTTTATTCACACGGCTTCGGAAAGGTTTTTCTCTGGCGACGTATTTAGAAAGGTAGACCTCGGTTTATGTCATACATTAAAAGCAGCTGCAGCTGCGCTGCATGGCTCGGTTGAAGTATGTACGCCTTTCCACCATACATTTTGATCGGGAAAAAAGACGCGATTAGCGCGCGCTGGCTAGTAACGGTTGCAGCGTGACGGACACACA
>JAOWAW010100317.1:0-27313 GCA_028565695.1 Nicola tetela
CCCAATAACCAAAGGCTAATATTAAGGGCAGGGCCCTATGTGTTCTCCTTTCTTTTCCTGATTATAATCACAATTGGCTTCAACTATCATAAATTCTCTAACTTCATCCTGAAATTGAGAATTTTCAGTTTCAACGATCCATGAGATCAACCCTACCCATGCTTTGGTTGTACTCATGGATTAGACGGGACTGACTCACTTGTGTGTTGACTGCACTCACCGTCTCGTCTGGTGCGGTGGAAAGTTGGTGAGGTGATTGCTGGCAATGGGCACGACGGCGCTGTCACTCCACTTGCAGAAGAACACTTCACCGTCACAACGGTAGTCAAAGCTCTCAATTTGGAAAGAGCCCTTCCAGCTACGTGTTCAACATCCTCCTGTTCCGTGGTGCACGTACATCAGGATACTTCTCCTGTCAGGCCTACATGTTAACATGCCCTTTATGCGCGCCTCTCAACAGAGAGATTGTTAGCGTTTAGGCATATGATGACTTTGGTGCTTAACTAATAGCAAGCAGTTGAATTTCTGCACTAGTTTCCAGTTGATGGTCCAGTCTCTGCTCAGCAGTCTACTGGTCACTTTACAACAGCCATTAGCGTGGTTTAGACATGGTGAGAATCAGAATAAACTCAAAGTTGAAGGCTGAAAGTTTGAGCATTGTACTTGGTAAATTATAATTTCGCACGACATTCTCTAGTAAGGCCAACCCTGTGTCCTCTGCAAATGGGAAAATCCACAAAGCCAGTCTTGCAGAGTTCGCGAATGCTGTAAAGCATCGAAACGACGCCGAGAAGACAAGGCATTCACTGCTGAAGCCTTTTAATCTTAGCCAATCATTTATTATAATTCCACACGACATTCTCTAGTAAGGCCAACCCTGTGTCCTCCGCAAAGGGGAAAATCCACAAAGCCAGTCTTGCAGAGTTCGAGAATGCTGTCAAGCATCGAAACGACGCTGAGAAGACAAAGCATCCACTGCTGAAACCTTTTAATCTTAACCAATCATCTTCTCTGTTTACTCCAGCTTGAAGTGCACAGAGGACTCGAGATTGCGGCGACCACGCACCTAGCAGAGCGAAAATCACGCTCGTAACTGCTCAACCAATCCGCCAGTTAATAAACTGGCTTCAAGGAGAGCTTTGTATATTTCGTTCGACACGATCCGACTACCTACTGCGAATTGGTCGAGCGGTGATTTTCGTTCGCGTAAGGCCTTTTCGCTGAAGGTTCCAGTCCTCTGTGCGGTTCCAGCAGGAGTACACAGGAGAAAATGATTGGATATGACTCTTATAAGCCTGCTGGCGTGAATGGTCTTTCCCTTTTAATTTTGTTATCGCCACTATATGAGGACGTCTTCCTTCGATAGTTGGCCAGCATCATTTTTCCCCCAGCCTAATTCAAACATAGCCAGATTGCACTACATTTCCATGCGTTTTACAGATTCTAGTTGGGCTCGATCTAGCATTGGCTGAGCTTATCGTTCTCTTCTTTGAAACACGTACGGGGAAACATCAACTTGTTACAAGCTTCAACGTTGAGCTAAGTTATTACTGAATAACCATGGTGTTAGGACCTAATAGGACCAACGCTCTGATTGCAAAAGTAGATCGTTACTCCGTAGACCAACCTCGCACAGAACGAGCTCTGTAAATAGTGGATTAGAATAATATTATAATTTTTTTCTATTTATATCGTATACGGTACAGGTCCGTACAGAATATAAAGAGAAATGCAAAAAAATTTACTAAAGTGAAGTTTGCAAACCCACTATTCGCCGTTCCTGTTGCATGGCTAGGAATAGTAGAGAAAACATACTTTAAATCTAAAACACAGCACAGTCGAGAGACGAGCATACAGGGACTCCAAAAGAAAAAGTTAACTAATAGCACGTGTCAAAAAAGGAGTTTCCCAGAGGATGAAATGAATAAAAACGATGGTTTTCGCCAAGTGAGGTCAAGGCTAGAGCAGACGCGCTAGAATGCTGCCTTCTGTTTTGTAAATAACTGAGCCTGCTAAAGAGCGACATAACAAATTAGCAGTATATGTATATGATCATAACCTCAGCTAAAATGAGAGAATTAAACTGTGTCATTTGATTTTACACAGAACGGACTAGTCTCCACCAGCTGATGTATGATATCAGCGCACCCTCCTTTTCTTCGCCCAAGTGCAAAATAGTGCACACAAACAGCAGCTATATTGGACATGAGCACATAATAATAATATTGACTTAAACTACTTGGACGCAAACCATTTCATCTTGTACATGAATGGCAGATAGCACAAACATCTCATACTATCATGACAAGGAGAATTATACCGCCTGAAAATAGTCTGAGCTCTGCAGCTGGCAGTTTGGCTATTGTGATAGACATCATACTTGTGCAAACAAGAGAACAATTTAGTGCCATATCTGGTTTTGGACTGGACAAACGTGTACAGTGTACCAAAGTTTAACAAATGCAGTGAAAGTGACTAGGCTACGTGTAAAGGTACAGAGAATACACAACATGTACCATGATATGAGCTGGACTGTGACAACTAGAGAACTACAAAAAGAGAATGTGCTGGCATATGTTGCAGTTGAAGTGAGGAACACTGCTCCTCTCGCCATGGTGAATACCACTGGATGTAGAGAACTGCAGGCAACCTCTTCACCTAACGGTCCTTTACTTTTACTTTCTGTACTGTGGTTTGCCGTGAATCTGTAGGAACAAGGAACAAAAGGGAAGAATTGCACAGAATTGGTTCATCCTGTAAAAGTGCTATAGCAAAGGAAGTTCACTCTGCAGCAGGCGAATTGAGCCCAGAAAATGCCTCATTTGTGTCTGTGGCATCCATCAATACACATGCTGAGAAGATATGTAGACTCTGTGAGCTATCCTACGACAACTGGACAAGTATAGGTTATTATCATGAGTTAGCTCAAACATGTAAGGAAGACACTAACAAATGAAAATTGGGAATTTTCAGTTCGGCGTTCTAGCCAAAGTACGTAAATTTTATAGCCTTTGGGAAATCCCTCTAGTCACCTAGCATGAGTGGGTTTGTCCGATGATTATCTCCTCAAAGTGTGTGTATATACAAAAACTACACCACGGTGCCCTTGAACGTTAGTTTTAAACGTTGTCAGATGCTGGCTGAAATATCCTAATGTACGCATGCAAAATAGAGGGAGTGGGTAAGTACAGGCCTAAGGCAGATCCTAACGGGAGTGATGAGTCGGAATGGGAAATGTGAGCAGGCTAGCTACAGACGACATTTACCAGGCAGTGCTAGTGTGCAAAACTCAGATTGGCCTGGGTGTAAGTGCAGGTTATCTACTCATGCTGAAAACTTGCAGAAGGTGCACTTCACTTCCAAGGAAACCGAAAACCAACGCACGGGCAAATACGTACTATAGGATTCCCATCATCCAATATTTACAAAGAACAGCGTAATATGTTCGCTCATCTACCGTTCCTACAACATCCATCATCGTGAACGGACAAAAACATACAAACCAGGAAAGTCGAGGAAAAAGCTACACGCCAACGGCTAGCTACAACCATTCATCCTTGATAAGTTCATCTTGGGCCTTTATTTTCGAAGCTCTTGCCTTCCATCTGGTAAGTTCTCAACAGGTTCAAATCTGGCATAGAGTTCAGGACAAGTTTCCGTAAAATTATGACTGTAAAGTGACGTCTACTACGCGCCAGAATCTCATACATTAACATATGGTAGGATCTGCATTTGGATAATGCTGGCTTCAAAGATCACATTGTTAATCAGAAAGTAGTTGAGATGATAAACTCAAGTGACTTCACATATGAAGCACTACATTAAATCAACACGACCATGACAACATAAGCTGGAAGATGAGATAAGTATGAAAATTATGAAACTTACATGCTGATGAAGTTTCCGCCAAGATTTGACAATACAAAAGACAGCAAGAACAAATCATCAGTGCATTAGTTTATTTTTGAAGGAAAGAGTTATTACTTGATATGTGCATTTTGGGCATTTGCTCTCAAAACTCTTGCCTTCCATCAGATCATTTTTCAACAGGTGCAAGTCTGGCAAAGAATTCAGCACAGGTTCCCATCAATTTATGACTGGAAAGTGACGTCTGCTACACGCCAGAATTTCATAGATTAACATCTAGTTGGATCTGCATTTGGCTAATGCTGGCTTCAGAGAACACACCGTTAACAAGAAAGTTGTTGAGATGATAAATTCTAGTGACTTCACAAATGAAGCACTACATTACATCAACCAGACCTTCACAACATCAGCTGAAAGATGAGATGAGTCTGAAAATTATGAAACTTACTGGCTGTTGAAGTTTCCGCCAAGATTTGACAAGACAAAAGACAGCAAGAACAAATCATCAGTGTATTCGTATATTTTTGGTGAAAGAGTTATTACTTGATAACTTCATATGGAGCATTTATTTTCGAAGCTCTTGCCTTCCATCTGATCAGTTCCCAGCGGATGCAAGTCTGGAATAGATTTCAGGACAAGTTTCCATATAATTATGACTGGAAAGTGACCTCTACTACACACCAAAATCTCATAGATTAGCATCTTGTTGGATCTGCATTTGGCTAATGCTGGCTTCAGAGAACAAACTGTCAATCAGAAAGTAGTTGAGATGATAAATCCCAGTGACTTCACAAATGAGGCACTACCTTACATCAACCAGACCGTGACAACATCAGTTGAAAGATGCGATGAATCTGGAAATTATGAAACTTACTTTCTGATGGAGTTTCTACCAAGATTCAACAAGACAAAAGACAGCAAGAACAAAACATCGGTGCATTCGTACATTTTTGGAAGAAAGACTTATTACTTGATAAGTTCATGATGGGCATTTATTTTCGAAGCACATGCCTTCCAACAGATCAGTTTTCAACAGGTGTAAGTCTGGCATAGAATTGTGGACAAGTTCCGCAAATTTATGACTGGAAAGTGACGTTTGCTACACGCCAGAATCTCATAGATTAACGTCTAATGGGATCTGCATTTGGCTTATGCTGACCTCAGAAAACACACTGTCAATCAGAAAGTAGTTGAGATGATAAATTCTGGTGACTTCACAAATGAAGTACTACGTTACATCAACCAGAATGTCACAACATCAGCGGAAAGATGAGATGAGTCTGAAAATTATGAAACCTACTTCCTGATGAAGTTTCCGCGATGATTTGACAAGACAAAAGACAGCAAGAACAAATCATCAGTGCATTTGTATATTTTTGATGAAAAAGTTATTACTTGACAACTTCATATGGAGCATTTATTTTCGAAGCTCTTGCCTTTCATCAGATCAGTTAACAAAGGGGGCAAGTCTGGCATAGAATTCAGCAGAAGTTCCGGTAAAATTATTACTTGAAAGTGACGTCTACTACACGGCAGAATCTCACAGATTAACATATAGTGGGATCTGCATTTAGCTAATGCTGACTCCAGAGATCACACTGTTAATCAGGAAGCAGTTGAGATGATAAATTCCGATGACTTCACAAATGAAGCACTACATTACATCAACCAGACCGTGACAACATTAGCTGAAAGATGAGATGAGTCTGAAAATTATGAAACTTACGGACTGATGAAGTTTCTTCCAAAATTTGACAAGACAAAAGACAGCAAGAACAAATCATCAGTGCATTCGTATATTTTTGGAAGAAACACTTATTACTTGATAAGTTCATTTTGGGCCTTTCGAAGCTAATGCCTTCAATCTGATCAGTTCTCCACAGGTTCAAGTCTGGCATAGAATTCAGGAGAACTTTCCGTAAAATTAGGACTGGAAAGTGACGTCGACTACACGACAGAGTATCATAGATAAACATATAGTGGGATCTGCATTTGGCTAATTCTGGCTTCAGTCAATAAGAAAGTAGTTGAGATGAAAAATTCCGGTTACTTCACAAGTGAAGCACTACATTAGATCAACCGGACAGTGGCAATATCAGCTGAAAGATGAGATAAGTATGAAAATTAGGAAACTTACTCGCTGTTTCTGCCAAGATTTGACAAGACAAAAGACAGCAAGAACAAATCATCAGTGCATTTGTATATTTTTTAAGGAAAGAGTTATTACTCCATAAGTTCATTTTGGGCATTTGTTCTCGAAAGACAAAAGAAAGCAAGAACAAATCATCAATGCAATCGTATATTTTCGGGAAAAAGAGTTATAACCTGATAAGTTCATATCCGGCAACTACATTCGAAGCTGTTGCCTTCCATCAGATCAGTTCTCAAGAGGTGTAAATCTGGCTTAGAATTGATGACAATCTCCCGGAGAATTATGCCTTGAAAGTGATGTCTACTACACACCAGAATCTCAGAGATTAACGTCTAGTGGGATCTGCATTTGGCTAATGCTGGCTTAAGAGAACACACCATCAATCAGAAAGTAGTTGGGATGATAAACTCTGGTGACATCACAAATGAAGCACTACTTTACATCAACCAGACTGTGAAACATCAGCTAAAAGGTGAGATGAGTCTGAAAGTTATGAAACTTACTTCTTCCTAAAGTTTCCGCCAAGATTTGACAAGACAAAAGTCAGGAAGAACAAATTGTCAGTGCTTTCCTATATTTTTGGATGTAACAGTTATTGCTTGATAATTTTATATCGGGCATTTATTTTGGAAGCTCTTGCCTTCCATCAGATCAGTTTTCAACAGGTGCGAGTCTCGCATAGAATTGAGGACATGTTCCCATATAATTATGGCTTGAAAGTGAAGTCCACTGAACGCCAGAATCTCATAGATGAACGTGTAGTGGGTTCAGCATTTGGCTGATTCTGGCTACCGAAAACACACTGTCAATCGGAAAGTAGTTGAGATAATAAATTCCGGTAACTTCCCAAATGAAGCACTATAATACATCAACCAGACCGTGAAAAGATCGGCTCAAAGATGAGATGAGTCTGAAAATTATGAAACTTACGAGCTGATGAAGTATCCGTCAAGATTTCACAAGACAAAAGACAGAAAAAACAAATCGTCAGTGCATTAGTTTATTTTTGGAAGAAAGAGATATAACTTGATAAGTTCATATGGGGCATTTATTCTCGAAGCTCTTGCCTTCCATCATATCAGTTTCAAACAGCTGCAAGTCTGGCATAGAATTGAGGACAAGATCCCCCAAAATTATCAGTGGAAAGTGATGACAACAACACAACAAATTCTCATAGGTTAACATCTGTTGGGATCTGCATTTGGCTCATGCTCATTTCCGAAAACGCACTGTCAATCAGAAAGTAGCTGAGATGATAAATTCCAGTGCCTTCACAAATGAAGCACTACGTTACATTAATCAGACTGTGACCACATCAGCTGAAAGATGAGATGAGTCTCAAAATTTTGAGACTTACTTCCTGATGAAGTTTCCGCCAAGATTTGACAAGACAAAAGACAGCAAGAACAAATCATTAGTCCATTTGTATCTTTTTGGAGGAAAGATTTATTCCTAGATAAGTTCATATCGGGCATTATTTTTGAAGCCTTTCGTTCCAACAGATCAGTATTTAACACGTGCAAGTCTGGCACAAAATTGAAGAGAAGATCCCGTAAAATTCTGACATGAAAATGACGTCTACTACACGCCAGAATCTCATAGATTAACGTCAAGTGGGATCTGCATTTGGCTAATGCTGGCTTCAGAGAACACACTATCAATCAGAAATTAGTTGCGATGATAAATTCCGGTGACTTCACAAATGAAGCACTTCATTAGATTAACCAGACTATGACAAAATCAGCTGAAAGATGAGATGAGTCTGAAAATTATGAAACTTACTCCCTAATGAAGTTTCCGCCAAGATTTGACAAGACAAAAGACAGCAAGAACAAATCATCAGTGTATTCGTATATTTTTGGAAGAAAGACTTATTACTTCCTAAGTTCATATGGAACATTTATTTTCGAAGCTCTTGCCTTCCATCAGATCAGTTTCCAGCGGGAGCAAGTCTGGCATAGAACTGAGGACAAGTTACCACAAAATTATAACCAGAAAGTGACGCCTACTAAACGACAGAATCTCATAGCTTAACATTTAGTGGGATCTGGATTTGACTAACGCTGGCTTACAGAAACGCGCTGTCAATCAGAAAGTAGTTGAGATGATGAATTCTGGTGTCTTCACAACTGAAGCACTACATTACATCAACCAGACCGTGACAACATCAGCTGAAAGATGAGATGAGTCTGAAAATTATAAAACTTACGAGCTGATGAAGTTTCCGCCATGATTTGAGCAGACAAACGACAGCAACAACAAATCATCAGTGCAATACTAAATTTTTAGGAAGAAAGAATAATTACATAATAAGTTCACATTGGGCATTTATTTCCGAAGCTCTTGACTTCAATCTGATCAGTTCTCAACTGGTGCAAGTCTTGCATAGAATTGAGGAAAAGTTCCCACAAAATTATGACTGGAAAGTGACGTCTACTACACGCCAAAATCTCATAGATTAACGTCTAGTGGGATTTGCATTTGGCCATTGCTGGCTTCAGAGATCACACTGTCAATCAAAAAGTAGCTGAGATGATAAATTCCGGTGACTTCACAAATAAAGCACTACAGTAGATCAACTGCACCGTGATAACATCAGCTGAAAGATGAGATGAGTCTGAAAATTATGAAACTTACAAGCTGATGAAGTTTCCGCCAAGATTTGACAAGACAAAAGACAGCCAGAGCCAATAATCAGTGCATTCGTATATTTTTGGAAGAAAGAGTTATTACTTGATAAATTTATATCAGGCATTTATTTTCGAAGGTCTTGCCTTCAAACAGATAAGTTTCCAACAGGTGGAAATCTGGCATAGAATTGAGGACATGTTCCCGTAAAATTATGACTTGAAATTGACGTCTACTACACAACAGAATCTCATAGATTAACGTCTAGTGGGATCTTCATTTGCCTAATGCTGGCCTCAGAAAACACCCTGCCAAACAGAAAGTAGTTGAGATGATCAATTCCGATGATTCACAAATGAAGGACTACATCAGATCAACTCGACTGTGACAGCATCACCTGAGAGAGGACACGAGTCTGAAAGTTTTGAGACTTACTCGCTGATGAAGTTTCCGCCAAGATTTGAGAAGACGAAAGACAGCAAGAACAAATCTTCAGTGCATTCGTAAATTTGTGGAAGAAAGAGTTATTACTTGATAAGCTCATATGGGGCATTTACGTTCGAAGCTCTTGCCTTCCATCAGATCAGTTAAAGACAGGTGTCAGCCTGGCATAGAATTGTGGACAAGCTCCTGTGAAATTATGACTGAAAAGTGACGTCTACTACACGCCAGAATCTGATAGATTAACGTCTAGTGGGGTCTGCATATGGCTCATGCTGGCTTCAGAGAACACACTGGCAATCAGAAAGTAGTTAAGATGATAACTTCCGGTGACTTCACAAATGAAGCACTACATTAGATAAACCAGACAGTGACAACATCAGCTGAAAGATGAGATGAGCCTGAAAATGATGATTCTTACTTGCTGATGAAGTTTCCACCAAGATTTGACAAGACAAAAGACAGCAAGAACAAATCATCAGTGCAATCGTACATTTTTGAAAGAAAGTGTTATTCCTTGATAAGTTCATATCGGGCATTAATTTTAGAAGCTTCTGCCTTCCATCAGATCAGTATTTAACAGGTGCAAGTCTGGCATAAAATTGAGGACAAGCTCCCGTAAAATTATGACTTGAAACTGACGTCTACTACATGCTAGATTCTCATAGATTAACGTCAAGTGGGATCTACATTTGGCTAATGCTGGCTTCAATAAATACACTGTCAAAAAGAAAGCTTTTCAGATGATAAATTCCGGTGACTTCACAAATGAGGCTCTACATTACATCAACCAGACCGTGATAACATCAGCTGAAAGATGAGATGAGTCTGAAAGTTATGATTCTTACTTGCTGATGAAGTTTCCACCAAAATTTCACAAGACAAAAGACAAAAGGAACAAATCATCAGTGCAATCGTACAATTTTGAAAGAAAGTGTTATTCCTTGATAAGTTCACATCAGGTATTAATTTTAGAAGCTCCTGCCTTCCATCAGATCAGTATTCAACAGGGGCAAGTCTGGCATACAATTGAGGACAAGTTTCCGTAAAATTATGACTGGAAAGTGACGTTTACTCCACGCCAGAATCTCGTAGCCTAACGTCTAGTGGGATCTGCATTTGGCTAATGGTGGCTTCAGGAAAAACACTGTTAAACAGAAAGTTTTTCAGATGATAAAATCCGGTGACTTCACAAATGAAGCTCTACTTTACATCAACCAGACTGTGACAACATCAGCTGAAAGATGAGATGAGTATGGAAATTATGAAACCTACTCCCTCATGAAGTTTCCGCCAAAATTTGACAAGATATATGACTGCAAGAACAAATCATCAGTGTATTCGTATTTTTTTAAAAGAAAGAGTTATTACTTGATAAGTCCATATCAGGCACTCATTTCCCGAAGCTCTTGCCTTACACGAGATGACTTTCCAACCAGTACAAGTCTCGCATAGAATTGAGGAAAAGTTCCCATAAATTTTGGACAGGAAAGTGGCGTCTACTACACGCCAGAATCTCATAGATTAACGTCTAGTGGAATCTGCTTTTGACTAGTTCTGGCTTCAGAAAACACACTGTTAATTAGAAAGTAGTTGCGATGATAAATTCCGGTAACTTCACAAATGAAGCACTACATTAGATTAACCAGACTGTGACAACATCAGCTAAAAGATGACATGAGTCTCAAAATTATGAAACTTACCAACTGACGAAGTATCCATTAAGATTTGACAAGACAAGAAGGCAAGAACAAATCATCAGTGCATTCGTAGATTTTTCGAAGAAAGAGTTTTTACTTGATAAGTTCATAATGGGCATATATTTTCGAAGCTCTTGCCTTCCATCTGATCAGTTTTTAACCAGTACAAGTCTGGCATAGAATTGAGGACAAGTTCTCGTAAAATTGTATCTAAAAGTGGCGTCCACGACATGCCAGAATCTCATAGATTAACGTCTTGAGGGTTCTGCATTTGGCTAATTCTGGCTTCAGAAAACACACTGTCAATCAGAAAGCAGTTGAGATGATAAATTCCGGTGACTTCACAAATGAAGCACTACATTAGATAAACCAGACAGTGACAACATCAGCTGAAAGATGAGATGAGTCTGAAAATTATGAAACTTACTTTCTGATGAAGTTTCCGCCAAG
This sequence comes from Nicola tetela, assembly GCA_028565695.1. Classification (NCBI taxonomy): domain Eukaryota; kingdom Metazoa; phylum Porifera; class Calcarea; order Clathrinida; family Clathrinidae; genus Nicola; species Nicola tetela. Next base: position 11,239 of record JAOWAW010100317.1, read on the forward strand.
ATTTGACGAGACAAAAGACAGCAAGAACAAATCATCATTGCGTTCGTATATTTTTGGAAGAAAGAGTTATTACTCGATCAGTTCATATGGGGCATCTACTTTCGAAGGTTTTGCCTTCCAACAGATCAGTTTCCAAAAGGTGTAAATCTGGCTTAGAATTGAGGACAAGTTCCTGCCAAATTATGCCTGGAAAGTGGTGTCTACTCCACGCCAAAATCTCATAGATTAACGTCTAGTGGGGTCTGCATTTGGCTCATGCTGGCTTCAGAAAACAGATTGTCAATCAGAAGGTAGTTGAGATGATAAATTCCAGTGACTTCACAAATTCAAGGACTACATTAGATCAACCAGGCCGTGACAATATCAGCTGAAAGACGAGATGAGTCTGAAAATTATGATTCTTACTTGCTGATGAAGTTTCCACCAAGATTTGACAAGACAAAAGACAGCAAGAACAAATCATCAGTGCAATCGTACATTTTTGAAAGAAAGTGTTATTCCTTGATAAGTTCATATCGGGCATTAATTTTAGAAGCTTCTGCCTTCCATCAGATCAGTTTTCAACAGGTGCAAGTCCCGCGTAAAACTGAGGACAAGTTCCCGTAAAATTATGACTGGAAAATAACGTCTACTGCACTCCAGAATCTCTTAGATTAACGTCCAGTAGGATCTGCATTTGGCTAATGCTGGTGTCAGGAAATACTCTGTCAAACAGAAAGCTTTTCAGATGTTAAATTCCGGTGACATCACAAATGAAGCTCTACATTGAATCAACAACACCGTGACAACATCAGCTGCAAGATGAGATGAGTATGGAAATTATGAAACTTACTCGCTGATGAAGTTTCCGCCAAAATTTGAAAAGATAAAGAACAGCAAAAACAAATCATCAGAGTATTCGTATTTTTTAGAAGAAAGAGTTATTACTTGATAAGTTCATATCAGCCATTTATTTCCGAAGCTCTTGCCTGCAACCAAGATGAGTTTTCAACCCGCAAACGACTGGGATAGAATTGAGGAAAAGTTTCCATAAATTTCGAACTGGAAAGTGACGTCCCATACACACCAGAATCTCATAGATTAACGTCTAGTGGGACCTGCTTTTGGCTAATTCTGGCTTCAGAGAACACACTGTCAGTCAGAAAGCAGTTGAGGTCATAAATTCCGATGACTTCAAAAATGAAGCAGTACATTAGATTAATATTAACCAGACTGTGACAACATCAGCTGAAAGATGACATGAGTCTGAAAATTATGAAACTTACAAACTGACAAAGTATCCGTTAAGATTTGACAAGACAAAAGACAACAAGAACAAATCACCAGTGCATTCGTAGATTTTTCAAAGAAACAGTTTTTACTTGATAAGTTCATAATTGGCATGTATTTCCGAAGCACTTGCCTTCCATCTGATCAGTTTTCAACCGGTACAAGTCTGGCATGGAATTGAATACAAGTTCTTGTAAAATTATAACTGGATAGTGACGTCTACTACACGCCAGAATCTCATAGATTAACGAATAGTGGGACCTGCATTTGGCTACTGCTCGCTTCAGAAAACACACTGTCAATCAGAAAGTAGTTGAGATGATAAAATCCGGTGGCTTCACAAATGAAGCTCTACATTAGATCAACCAGACAGTGAAAACATCAGCTGAAAGATGAGCTGAGTCTGAAAATTATGGAACTTACTCCCTGATGAAGTTTCTGCCAAGATTAGACAAGACAAGACAGCAAGAACAAATCAACAGTGCATTCGTATATTTTTGGAAAAACAAGTTATTACTTGATCAGTTCATACCAGGCATCTACTTTCGAAGCACTTCCCTTGCATCAGATCAGTTTTCAACAGGTCTGTATCAGGCTAAGAATTGAGGACAAGTTCCCGTAAAATCATGACTGGAGAGGGATGTCTACTCCACGCCAATATCTGATAGATTAACGACTATTGGGATCTGCATTTGGCTCATGCTGGCTTCAGAGAACACACTGGCAATCAGAAAGTAGTTAAGATGATAAATTCCGGTGACTTCACAAAATGAAGCACTACATCAGATCAACCAGACCATGACAACATCAGCTGAAAGATGAGATGAGTCTGAAACTTATGAAACTTACGACCTGATGAAGTTTCCGCCAAGATTTGACAAGACAAAATGCAGCAGGAACAAATCATTAGTGCAATTGTTTATTTTTGGAAGAAAGACTTATTACTTGATAAGTTCATATCGGGCATTTATTTTCGAAGCTCTTACCTTCCATCAGATAAGTTTAGAACAAGTTCAAGTCTTGCTTATAGTTAAAAAGAAGTTTCCGTAAAATTATGACTAGAAAGTGAAGTCTACTACACGCCAGAATCTCATAGATTAACGTCTAGTGGGATCTGCCTTTGGCTAATGCTGGCTTCAGAAAACACACTGTCAATCAGAAAGTAGTTGAGATGATAAAATCCGGTTACTTCACAAATGAAGTACTAAATGAGATCAACCAGACCGTGACAACATCAGCTCAAAGATCAGATGAGCCTGAGTATTATGAAACTTACTTTCTGATCAAGTTTCCGCCAAGATTTGACAAGACAAAAGACAGCAAGAACAAATCATTAGTGCATTAGTTTATTTGCGGAAGAAAGAGTTTTTCCTTGATAAGTTCATATGCTGCATTTATTTTCAAAGCTCTTGCCTTCCATCGTATGAGTTTCCAAAGGGTGCAAGTCTTGCATGCAATTGAGGACAAGTTTAGATAAAATTATGACTTGAAAGTGACGTCTACTACACGAAAGAAATTCATAGATTAATGTCTAGTGGGATCTACATTTGCAGGATACAGAAAACGCACTATCAATCAGAAAGTAGTTGAGATGATAAGTTCCGGTGACTTCACAAATGAAGCTCTAAATGAGATCAACCAGACGGTGACATCATCAACTGAAAGATGAGATGAGTCTGAAAATTATGAAACTTACGAGCTGATGAAGTTTCCGCCAAGATTTGATAAGACAAAAGACAGCAAGAACAATTCATCAGCGCATTCGTATTTTTTTTCGAAGAAGTACTTGATAAATTTGATTCGGGCATTTTTTTCAAAGCTCTTCCTTCCAACAGATCAGTTTTCAACAGGTGTAAGTCTGGCATAAAAGCGAAAACCAGTTCGAGTAAAATTATGACTGGAAAGTGACGTCTACTACACGCCAGCATCTCATACATTAACGTCTAGTGGGATCTACATTTGGCTAGGGCTGGCTTCAGAGAACACACTGTCAATCAGAAAATACTTGAGATAAGAAATTCCGGTGACTTCACAAATAAAGCACTACATTACATCAACCAGACTGTGACAACATAAGCTGGAAGATGAAATGAGTCTGAAAATTATGAAACTTACTCCCTGATGAAGTTTCCGCCAAGATTTCACAAGACAAAGCACAGCAAAAACAAATCATCTGTGTATTCGTATACTTTGGAAGAAAGAGTTATTCCTTGGTAAGTTCATATTGTGGGTTTTATTCTTCGTGCTTTTCCCTTCCAACAGATTTGCTTTCCATCAGTGCAAGTCTGGCATAGAATTGAGGACAAGCTCCCGTAAAATTATGACTGGAAAGTGAGGTCTAGTACACGCCAGAATATCATAGATTAACGTCTTGTGGGATCTGCATTTGGCTAATGCTGGCTTCAGAAAATACACTGTCAATCAGAAAGTAGTTGAGATGATAATTCCGGTGACTTCACAACTTGAAGCACTACATTAGATCAACCAGACAGTGACAACATCAGCTGAGAGATGAGATTAGTCTGAGATTTATGAAACTTACTTTCTGATGAAGTTTCCGCCAAGATTTGACCAAACAAAAGACAGCGAGAACAAATCATCAGTGCATTCGTATATTTTTTGGAGAAAGACTTATTCCTTCATAAGTCCATTTCGGGCGTTTATTTCCAAAGCTATTCCCTTCCATCTGATCAGTTTTCAACAGGTGCAAGTCTGGCATGGAATTGAGGACAAGTTCTCTTAAAATTATCACTGGAAAGTAACGTCTACTACACACCAGAATCTCATAGATTAACCTCTACTGGGATCTGCATTTGGCTAATGCTAGTTTCAAAAAACAGACTGTCAATCAGAAAGTAGTTCAGAAGATAAATCCTGGTGACTTCACAAATGAAGCACTACATTACATCAACCAAACCGCGACACCATCAGCTGAAAGATGAGATTACTCGGATAAGTATGAAACTTACGAGCTGATGAAGTTTTCGCCAAGATTTGATAAGACAAAAGACAGGAAGAACAAATCATCAGTGCAATCGTTTACTTTTGGAAGAAAGAGTTATTACTAGATAAGTTCATATTGGGCTTTTATTTTCGAAGCTCTTGCCTTCCAATAGATCAGTACAAGTCTGGCATAGAATTTAGGACGAGTTCCCGCAAAATTATAACTGGACAGTGACGTCTATTACACGCCAGAATCTCATAGGGTAACGTATAGTGGGATCTGCATTTGGCTTTTGCCGGCTTGAGAGAACACACTGTCAATCAGAAAGTCGTTGGGATGATAAATTCCGGTGCCTTTACAAGAGAAGCACTACATTACATCAACCAGACGGTGACATCATCAGCTGAAAGATGAGATGAGTCTGAAAATTATGAAACTTAAGGTCTAATGAAGTTTCCGCCAAGATTTGATAAGACAAAAGACAGCAAGAACAAATCATCAGTGCGTTCAGATTTCTGGGAAGAAAGAGCTATTACTTGATAAGTTCATATTGGGCATTTATTTTCGAAGCTCTTACCTTCCATCTGATCAGTTTTCAACAGGTGGAAGACTTGCATAGAATTGAGGACAAGTTCCCAGAATATTATAACTGGAAAGTGACGTCTACTACACACAAGAATCTCAAAGATTAACATCTCGCAGGATCTGCATTTGGCTATTGCTGGCTTGAGAGAACACACTGTCAATCAGAAAGTAGTTGAGATGATAACTCCCGGTGACTTCTCAAATGTAGCACTACATTACATCAACCAGACCGTGACAACATCCACTAAAAGATGAGATGAGTCTGAAAATAATGAAACTTACAGACTGATGAAGTTTCCGGCAAGATTTGACAAGACAAAAGACAGCAAGAACAAATCATCAGTGTATTCAGATTTTTTGGGAAAAAAGAGTTATTACTTGATAAGTTCATATGGGGTATTTTTTTTTGAAGCTTATACTTTCCACCTGATGAGTTATCAACAGGTGCAAGTCTTCGATAGACATGAGGACAAGTTCCCCCAAAATCATGTCTGGAAAGTGACGTCTGCTACACGCCAGAATCTCGTAGATTAATGTCTGGCGGGATCTGCTTTCGGCTATTGCTGGCTTCAGAAAACATAGTGTCAATCAGAAAGTAGTTGAGATGATAAATTCTGGTGACTTCACAACTGAAGTACTAAATTAGATCAAACAGACCGTGACAACATCAGATGAAAGATGAGATGAGTCTGAAAATTATGATACTTACGTACTGATTGAAGTTTCCGCGAAGGATTGACAAGACAAAAGACATCAAAAACAAACTATCAGTGCTTTCGTATATTTGTGGAAGAAAGAGTTATTACTTGATAAGTTCATGTCAGGCATCTATTTTTCAAAGTCTTTCCCTACTGACAGACCAGTTTTCAACAGCTGCACAATTGGTATAGAATTGAGGACAAGTTCCCAGAAAATTATGACTGGAAGGCGACGTCTACTATACGCCAGAGACTCATAGGTTAACGTCTAGTGGGATCTGCATTTGGCTAATGCTGGCTTAAAAGAACACACTGGCAATCAGAAAGTAGTTAAGATGATAAATTCCGGTGACTTCACAAATGAAGCACTTCATTACATCAACCAGACCATGACAACATCAGCTGAAAGATGAGATGAGTCTGAAAATTATGAAACTTACTCCCTGATGTAGTTTCCGGCAAGATTTGACAAGACAAAAGACAGCAAGAACAAATCTTCAGTGTATTCAGATTTTTTGGGAAGAAAGAGTTATTACATGATAGGTTCATATGGGGTATTTTCTTCAAAGCTTTTGTCTTCCATCTGACGAGTGTTCAACAGGTGCAAGTCTTGCATAGACATGAGGAGAAGTTCCCATAAAATTATGACTGGAAAGTGACATCTGCTACACGCCAGATTCTTATACAGTAACGTTTAGTGGGATCTGCTTTTGGCTATCGCTAGCTTCAGAAAACAGACTGTTAATCAGAAAGTAGTTGTGATGACAAATTCCGGTGACTTTACGACTGAAGCACTACATTAGATCAACCAGAGGGTGATAACATCAGCTGAAAGACGAGATGAGTCTGAAAATAATGAAACTTACGTACTGATGAAGTTTTCACCAAGGATTGACAAGACAAAAGAGAGCAAGAACAAATCATCAGTGCATTCGTATATTTTGGGAAGAAACATTTATTACTTGATAAGTTCATATTGGGCATTTATTTTCGAAGTCTTTGCCTTCTATCAGACCAGTTTCAACAGCTGCAAGTCTGGTATAGAACTGAGGACAAGTTCCCGCAAAATCATGACTGGAAGGTGACGTCCACTACACGCCAGAGACTCATAGGTTAACGTCTAGTGGGATCTGCATTTGGCTAATGCTGGCTTAAAAGAACACACTGTCAATCAGAAAGTAGTTAAGATGATAAATTCCGGTGACTTCACAAATGAAGCACTTCATTACATAGACCAGACCGTGACAACATCAGCTGAAAGATGAGATGAGTCTGAAAATTATGAAACTTACTCCCTGATGTAGTTTCCGGCAAGATTTGACAAGACAAAAGAAAGCAAGAACAAATCATCAGTGCATTCGTAAGTTTTTGGAAGAAAGAGTTATTGCCTGATAAGTTCGTATCGGGTATTTATTTTCGAAGCTCTTGCCTTCCATCAGATCAGTTTTCAACACTGTGCAAGTCTGGCATAGAATTAAGGATAACCCTTTCCAGGCCAGGGGGCACATTGTGCCCCCTGGTTAAAGTCGGGGTGTATTTCCTAAACAAGTTCGAATTTAATGCTGGCACTCCCTGACTTTTCCCCATATGTATTTCCCCTTCTGAAAAAGGCATTTTCGACCTTCTGGCTACACCTCAGGTCGCCATAGCAACCAATGAAATCTTGTTTACGTAAACGTGTGTGGACTTCTGAATGAAGTTCCAGGAGGTATGATAAGATTTCTGCATGTTCTCTCCCAAAACATACAAAACTTGTTGAATGAAGCATAAAAGGATGTTCTTGCTGCTTTCTCCCGAAGAAAATGCTAGAACATTCTATGCCTACACACACTATGCCCGAAACCATTGTTCTAATCATAAAGTGATTTCATCCACCTTAAATTGTCATACAACATCACCATGGCAACAACTTTTGCTCAGATGCTGTCAGATATTGATAAGCTTTCAGAAAAACCTAGGTTCGTTGCCTTAGAACAGGCTAAAGTTGATTTTTCATAGGGGGCACAATGTGCCCCCCCCCTGGACTTTGGAGCTCAAAGAAACCTGGCCTGGATAGGGATAAAGTTCCCGTAAAATTTTAACTGCAAAGTGACGTCTACCACACGCCAGGAGCTCATAGATTAAAGTCTAGTGGGATCTGTATTTGGTCATTGCTGGCTTCAGAGAACACAATGTCAATCAGAAAGTGGTTAAGATGTTAAATTCCGGTGACTTCACAAATGTAGCACTACATTACATCAACCAAACCATGACAACATCAGCTGAAAGATTAGATGAATCTGATAATAATGAAACTTATGGACTGATGAAGTTTCCGGCAAGATTTGACAAGACAAAAGAAAGCAAGAACAAATCATCAGTGTATTCAGATTTTTGGGGAAGAAAGAGTTATTACATGTTAAGTTCATATGGGGTATTTTTTCAAAGCTTGTGCTTTCCATCTGATGAGTTATCAACAGGTGCAAGTCTTGCATAGACATGAGGACAAGTTCCCGCAAAATTATGAATGGATGGTGACATGTACTACACACCAGAATCTCATAGATTAACGTAGTGGGATCTGCTTTTGGCTATTGCTGGTTATTACTTTAAAAGTTCATATTGGACATTTGCTATCGAAGCTATTACCTTCCATCTGATTAGTTTTCAACACTTCCAAGTCTGGCATGGAATTGAAGACAAGTCTCCGTAAAATTATGGCTTGAAAGTGACGTCTACTCCCCGCCAGAATTTCATAGATTAACATATAGTGGGATCTGCACTTGGCTAATGCTGGATCCAGAGAACACACTCTTAATCAGAAAGTAGTTGACATTACAAATTCCGGTGACTTCACAAATGTAGCACTACATTACATCAACCAGACCGTGACAACATCAGCTGAAAGATGAAATGAGTCTGAAATTATGAAACTTACTTCCTGATGAAGTTCCGCCAAGATTTGATGAGACAAACGACAGCAAGAACAAATCATCAGTGCATTCGTATATTTTCGGAAGAAAGAGTTACTACTTGATAAGTTCATATCGAGCATTTATTTTCAAAGAGCTTGCCTTCCATCTGATCAGTTTTCAACAGGTACAAGTCTTGCATAGAATTGAAGACAAGATCTCGTAAAATCATGACTGGAAAGTGACGTCAACCACAAGCCAGAACCTCATAGATTAACGTCTAGTGGGATCTGTATTTGGCTAATACTCGCTTCAGAAAACACACTGCCAATCGGAAAGAAGCTGAGATGATAATTTCTGGTGACTTCACAAATGAAGCACTACATTCGATCAACCAGACCGTGACAACATCAGCTGAAGGATGAAATGAGTCTGAAAATTATGAAACTTACTTCCTGATGAAGTTTACGTCAAGATTTGACAAGACAAAAGAAAGCAAGAACAAATCATCAGTGCATTCGTATATTTTTGGGAAGAAACAGTTATTACTGGGTAAGTTCATATGGGGCATTTATTTTCGAAGCTCTTGCCTTCCATCTGATCAGTTTTCATGTGGTGCAAGTCTGACATAAAATTGAAGACAAGATCCCATAAAATTATGACTGGAAAGTGACGTCTACTACACGCCAGAGTCGATTAACATCTCGTGGGATCTGAATTTGGCTATTGCTGCCTTCAGAGAACACACTGTCAGTCAGAAAGTAGTTGAGATGATAAATTCCAGTGACTTCACGAATGAAGCACTACATTAGATCAACAAGACAATGACAACATCAGCTGAAAGATGACATGAGTCCGAAATTATGAAACTTACTCGCTGATGAAGTTTCCGCCAAGATTTGACAAGAAAAAAGACAGCAAGAACAGATCATCAGTGCATTTGTATATTTTTGGAAGAAACAGTTATTACTTTAAAAGGTCAAATTGGGCATTTATTTCCGAAGCTCTTACCTTCCATCTGATTAGTTTTCAACAGGTGCAAGTCTGGCATGGAATTGAAGACAAGTTTCCGTAAAATCATGACTGTAAAGTGACGTCTACTACACGCCAGAATCTCATAGATTAACATATAGTGGGATCTGCATTTGGCTAATGCTGGATTCAGAGAATACGCTGTCAATCAGAAAGTAGTTGAGGTGATAAATTCCAGTCACTACATTAGATCAACGAGACCGTGAAAACATCAGATGAAAGATGAGATGAATCTCGAATTTATGAAACTTACTTCCTGATGAAGTTTCCAGCAAGATTTGACAAGACAAAAGACAGCAAAAACAAATCGTCAGAACATTCATATATTTGTGGAAGAAAGAGTTATTACTTGATAAGTTTATATCAAGCCCTTCTTTTCGAAGCTCTTGCCTTCCATCTGATCATTTCTCAACAGATGTAAGTCTGGCAAAGAATGAAGGACAAGTTTCTGTAAATTTATGACTGGAAAGTGACGTCCACTACACGCCAGAATCAGATGGAAGCTCTTGCCTTCCATCTGATCAGTTTTTAACAGGTGCAACTCTCGCATAGATTTCAGGACACGTTCCCGTAAATTTATGACTGGAAAGTGACGTCCACTACCCGCCAGAATCTCATAGATCAACGTCTTGTGAAATCTGCATTTCGCTAATGCTGGCTTAAGGGAACACACTGTCAATCAGAAAGCAGTTGAGATGATAAATTTCGGTGACTTCACAAATGAAGCAGTACATTACATCAACCAGACCGTGAAACATCAGCTGAAAGATTAGATGAATCTGGAAATTATGAAACTTACTTTCTGATGAGGTTTCCGCCAAGATTTCACAAGACAAAAGAAAGCAAAAACAAATCATCAGTGCATTCGTAGATTTTTGGAAGAAAGAGTTGTTTCTTGATAAGTTCGTATCGGGCATTTATTTTCGAAGCTCTTCCCTTCCAACAGATCAGTTTTCAACTGGTGCAAGTCTGGCATAGAATTGAGGACAAGTTTCGGTAACTTTATGACTGGAAAGTGACGTCCACTACACGCCAGAATCTCATAGATTAACATCTAGTAGGACCTGCACTTGGCTAATGCTGGCTTCAGAGAACACACTGCCAATCAGAAGGTAGCTGAGATGATAAATTCCAATGTCTTCAATAATGAAATACTACATTCGATCAACCAGACCGTGACAACATCAGCTTAAAGATGCGATGAGTCTCGAAATTATGAAACTTACTTCCTGATGAAGTTTCCGCCAAGATTTGACAAGACAAAAGAAAGCAAGAATAAATCATCAGTGCATTCGTATATTTTTGGAAGAAAAAGTTATTAATTTATAAGTTCATATTGGGCATTTATTTTCGAAGATCTTGCCTTCCATCTGATCAGTTCTCAACAGGTGCAAGTTTCGCACAGAATTGAGGACAAGTTTCCGTAAAAATATGGCTGGAAAGTGACGTCTACTACACGCCAAAATCTCATAGGTTGATGGCTTGTGGGATCTGCATTTGGCCATTGCTGGCTTCAGAGAACACCCCTTCAATCAGAAAGTAGTTGAGCTGATCAATTCCAGTGACTTCACAAATGAAGCACTACATTAGATCAACCAGACCGTGGTAACATCAGCTGAAAGATGAGATGAGTCTGAAAATCATGAAACTTACGGACTGATGAAGTTTCCGCCAAGATTTTACAAGACAAAAGACAGCAAGAACAAATCATCAGTGCATTCGTATATTTTCGGAAGAAAGAGTTATTACTTGATAAGTTCATATCGGGCATTTATTTCTAAAGCTCCTGCCTTCCATCAGATCAGTTTTCAACTGGTGCAAGTCTGGAATAGAATTGAAAACAGGCTTCCATATAACTATGGCTTGAAAGTGACGTGTACTACACGCTAGAATCTCATAGGTTAACGTCTAGTGGGATCTGCATTTAGCTCATTCTGGCTTCAGAGAACATACTGTCAATCAGAAAGTAGTTGAGATGATAAATTCCGGTGACTTCACAAATGAAGCACTACAGTACATCAAGCAGACCGTAACAACATCAGCTGAAAGATGAGATGAGTCTGAAAATTATGAAACTTACTCGCTGATGAAGTTTCTGCCAAGATTTGACAAGAGAAAAAACAGCAAGAACAAATCATCAGTGCTATCGTATATTTTTGGAAGAGAGAGTTATTACCTTATAAGTTCGTATCGGGGATTTATTTTCGAAGCTCTTGCCTTCCATCAGATCAGATTTCAACAGGTACAAGTCTCGCATAGAATTGAGGACAAGTTCCCATAAAATTAGGACTGGAAATTGACGTCTACTACACGCCAGAATCTCATAGATTAACGTCTAATTATATCTGTATTTAGCTAATGCTGGCTTCAGCGAACACACTGTCAATCAGAAAGTACTTGAGATGATAAATTCCAGTGACTTCACAAGTGAAGCACTGCATTAGATCAACAAGACTATGACATCAGCCGAAATATGAGATAAATCTGAAAATTGAGAGAGTCGGAGAAAATTGAGAGAGTCAGAGAGTCGGAGAATAATGATACTTTCTTTATGATTAATTTTCCGCCAAGATTTGACTCGTGAAAAGTTTTCAAGAACAATTTTTGAGTGCCTTGGTGTATATTTGGAGGAGTGATTATGTAATAAATTCATATCTAGCCCATTGCGCCCTAGCTCTAGCCTTCCATCAGATATACATCCTAAAGGCGCATAACTGACATATTTGTACTGTTTTCATTTCAACAGGATCTTTGCCACGTCATTGAACTCAATTCAGATCAAGACTATCTACTGCTTCAAACTGTCTCATATGTAGACATTCTGGAGCACGTTTCTGCCAGCGCCTGCATGTGTCCCGCACGGTAACTCTATGAACTACCGGCACGTGCATTGTTTCGTAAGTGGCCCCATTGCAGCCTGGCTGTTGTCTAAAGGCTTCGTTCAACCGTTGCGTGGATGCTTCAAGTGCGCGATTTTTCTATCCTGCAAAGGTGTGATTTAGCAGGCCACTTGAAGGAGCAAAGAAATGTTGGCGTTGGCGCCAAAGTGGTTTCCGATATACTAATTGCTGCATGTGTGTACATGTGAAGCGTTACATTAGCTGAAGTATTCAGTATATATTTTGGGAAGTGCGACATATTTTTTAGTTAATTTAAACATTACAATGGAAACCATATCGCTATTTGTTACTGTAAATTCTTCTATCTCAGCTATGTATTTAATGTATTGTTATCTAAATTCACCTACAGTGTCCAGTGCTAATAGTGCCAGGCACAAGGGCCCCACTTGATGGTTCAGCATGTGTACTGGCAAATACTAACTTTAATGTTGCCATTTACATGTTTCAGAAGAACGAACTCCCTGTTTATTGAGTAAACAGTTATGCAGCATCTTGTGTGCATTTTGGCAATTGCCTAAATTCACATTAACTGGTATAATCCATGGTGTGTTTGAATATTTAAAAGTGTTCATACCCGAATTCATTGGCAGTCAATGCACTTTGATGCACTATTTAGCGCAGACTGTTGGTTATCTCAGCATCCTTTACCAGGATATACCGAGAAATGCTACACTTTCTAAGCTAAATTTATGGAGCACTCAGAATATCTTACCCTCACTTGGTATTTGTAATTATTCTGTCATAAAAAAATTCTAAGCCACCTGTTTAGGCTAATCATGTGTGTTCTATAACCCTCTGAAATGGTGATCCCACCAGGGAAGTCTTCCAAATCATATCACCTCTTCCCTGAGTATTGCAAAGATACTGATATATCAACCAATAGAGTCACTACAGTCTTCAGCACAATTCATCAAAGAGGAGAGGATCCGTTTGCCTGGTGAGGTTGTATCATATGTTTCTCTCCGTTTGTTGGAGCTGAAGGTGTTCACTCCGAGAAGTGCTGGTAATAGATTAACCTTGTACAATGTACATTATACAAGGAACAAAGGCGATGTAGAATTCGGACCCTTCTACGGTCATGTCTAGCCCGATGGCCAACGTAGCATGATCATGAGGCTTCAAGTAAGGGGTTTGAGAGGAACAAACGTACAAACTACTTCTACGCAGTGTTGTGTATTTGCCCTTTTCTTTCATCATCCTGTTGAAGCTGTGTAGACGCTAGGGTCTTTTGGATACTAGAGACGCTCCTCGTTACCGACTTTACGTCCCTAGGTTGCGTATCAGTCATAAGGAATACGTCATGTCAATCATTAGACCTGTTCCGTCATACGTGAAATACGTAGGTTTATATCTGCAATGTTTTCATATACAGATATTTTTGTTACCCCCTACACCTACGGGTAGCGACACTGTCACCGACTCGGTACCAATGGTAGATATGGATAGGGATTGTTAGAGCATCGGCTCATATTGATGGTCAGAGTTAGTAGAATCAGTTTAGAAGACCTTAAACCCAGATACATCCCCACATTGGCATTCTGCGTACGTTATGCTGTTCACAGAACCACCCTACTGTGGCAAGTGCGCTATGCCTACACCTTGGTGATAATCATGGGCATGTGCTTTCCTGAAATCACATACTTCTACCTTCCTCTGAGTTAGGGTTTCCTACAGTATGAGCCACAATTTGTATCAAAGAGAGGGATAAATGCACAAGACACCTAGAGTAGCCCCAACCCGTATTTTCCATTATATCGTTTAAATTAAATCGTAATGTAAACGATTACATCATAAGTTATTGCCGCTGTAAAATTTGTCTGTTGTACAAACTTCGAAAAGTTTGTCAGGAGTTCAGGAGTTCATATCAGTCGTATTGTTTCACAGCTCTTCGCTTGCGCTACATGCACTACCTGTGGAAAAACGTGGTGTTGCATTAGCACTAAATTTTTACCCTCTACATTTATGCCTAGCCCTGAATCCTACCTTATCTAAGTGTTGAACTGAGGCGTTGGGTGGGGGGATGCAGGAACCTGCATCTACCCTGGTTATTTGCAGTCCTGCTCTTGGGTAACTCTTCTGTTAATGCTCTGTAGACGTAGTTATCTAGTTGGCTTACTGTCACCAGTGCCCTACTCATACACTTTGTAGATGAACGTGGGTTAGGTTTGTACCCAAAACATTTATTCTATTTTTCTCTCATTCAGAAGAATATACTAAAGCACTTTCAAAAAATTCTAGATAATTTGGGGACAAACATAAATTTATGAAACATCTGGAGTATCCACACCCTGTGATCCCCTTTGCCATAATTGCACCAAATGTTAGTGCTCTATTAAATGATTTTTCAGTCTCCTAATTTTGTAGATGTAGGCCCTTTGCTAATGTATACAGGTTACATCTGCAAGCATGACATGTCCCCAAAAATTTCTAGCCTCACTCTAAGAAGCTGTTGACCATTTTTGCTGTACTTTCTACTGTCATTTCACGGAGGATTGCCCTAGCCTTTGTCAGGTTATTCTTTAATAACTAGAGTAAGGGCAGTCATCACCAAAACGTCTTTTGAAAGAAACATAAATTCCTGGAGAGCTAGAAGAAGTTTTGCAATAAACCTTTCTAGCAGGATCCTAGATCGCCATTAGTTACCAAGAATCACAATTTTCATTGGAGTAATAGTCGTTGATTCCGCAAATACGTGGCCCACTTGTTTTTGAAACTAATCTTCTGGTCCAACTTATGTATTGTAGATGATAATTAGGCACTTCGAAATTCTCTCTCATTGCAAGTTTGACATACTTACGCACTATTTCATTTCCACCATGAGAAATCGGTAAGGAAGAAAAAACAAGCATAGTGTCAGCAGTGGAATTTGTTCTGCAGCTATGATATACTAATTCCTATCACTGTGTTCTCGGACGTTCATTATGCTGTGCACATACGTCGGTTAGAGAGAACATGTCCATCTTGTACCTTTTATAACATTTACAATCATCTTGTACATTTTATAACATTTACAATCTGTCCCTTAGTGAGACAATTACAACTTCTATATAAGGATATGTACACTGCATAATCATACATCTGACCTTATTTTGCATATAATATAATATGATATCATTGCATTATGTCTATTTCGCTCTGTAACCCTTATTAGAGCAGATATCAGAGATGCTAGTCAGGGCAACTTTTTTAGACAGTACAGAGCAGAGCTAAAAAATTTAACACTTCCTGGAGTCCCCCCTCTCTCAGCTAAATTACTACTAAATCCTTAACTAAACACAATCTCACGACGTAATAATTATAACAAGTTATCCGCCATGAGAATCTTCCCACAGCTGAGGTACAAGTAAAGTATAAGTATTGTATAACCCTCAAAATAGCCTCTACCAATACAGACTACCAATTGTAGTTTGACAGACAAACAGTATTTGTGTGCTGATAACAGGCCAATTCTCAGTTATTTGATGCTGAATATCTAACTCACATAACTGATCATGAAGAATATAGAAAGTATAATTCTTTCCACGAATCCTCAAATTGTATAATTCGTAATGGAAATTGTGTGTGGGCATATTTCGGGTTCCTAAACAGCAAAAACGAGCATGCAGTCCCAAGTGCATCACCAGAACACAACTTACAGTCTGTGCAAGTCGTAGAAGAGGCAAAAGCGAGAGAAACACCGAAGCAAATTGTCAGTGTAACTATTTATCTACAAAGAAAGTAAGCAAATCTAAAGTACACAATTTTCACAGCTTTCAG
>JAOWAW010100318.1:0-11799 GCA_028565695.1 Nicola tetela
TCAAACTTTCAGAAAATGTGGGGGTTCACATACAAAATATGAGTGCAAGTCTGTTTTTTTGGCCAATACTGTTCGGAAGCCATTTTACATACTAATTGCCTGGCAGGGAAAGGGTTAAACAAAACATGTAATAACGCACATTGTTGATGTTCTCACTTGTGTAGTTATACAAAGCACACACAACTGCTTCGCAGGACTTTGCCAGTTGTTCAAAGTCATCAGGATTAAATTCTTGTCACAGTCTGAGCATCACCTGCTGAAATTGCAGCTTTGAAAGTAGAAGCTGAAGGCCCACTGCCTTTCCCTGTTCTGCAAACAGCTGCAGCAACATGGAAGCTGAGTGAATCTGATGAGCCATAATACCGGCTCTTTGGTGCCTTTGATGCCATTGTATTATGATGAGCTTCATTTACTTGAGATGAGCCAATGATGACTGCAAAACTTCTTCAGGGAAACTGCACAGCCAGTCAGAGTTGTGAAATCCTCCCTGTGTGCACACAGGCAAATCCTTAAACAGCCAGTAGAGAGCTGACAAGGAGTGTTCAATCTCCCATCCAGTTTTCAAACATCCTAACTTGAAGGCATTGTGCACCACATGCAAACCACAGCTGCCTACATTCAACAAGCGATGACCAGTTTCTGTCTTGATGTCTTGTGACAGTCAGTCAAAGATGTGCCAATTTACATTCGGACCATCCATGGACAATTGAAGAAGACCCTTTGTTCCAAGCGATAAGCAGCTCTCAAGAAGCTTATCCTCCACAGTCTCAGAGTAAGCATGGGCAAGGAAGTGTGAGTTCAGGTATTGTGTTGTGACACAGTCACCATCCCATAATCACACAAAGACGTCTGGTTGTTTCTCTTGCAGCGCAAAATTTATCAATTCATCAAACAAGGCAGCATAGTCACTGGAATCCTTCATCTTCTGAACAACCAGCTTGCGGAAGTACGGAGCAAGTCCAAACACCGTCAGATAGTTTGTTTTCCACTCACTGCACTGGAATGATGAAGCAAGCAAGAACAAAGGAGCAACGTGACTAGTGTCAGTAGTGAAGTTGCTTGATTTCATGAAGTCCATGACAGCATGCTCAGCAAATCGGCAATGTGTGTCTGACAATATTTACAATAGGTTTTAGCCTGCAGGTTAAATTATATTACGGAGTCTGTTGGTCTGTAGATGTACATGCTTTTCAAACCCTCTCCCGTATTTGTATAGAACTGTCAGCCAGTTGGGCATGGCTGTCCCTTCTTGTGCTCTTTCCTTGGTCCACCACACTCTGCAAACAGGAGCTTTTTGAACTTTCTTGCTGCTGCTTGATTCTGGCTCGTCAATTGTGATCAGCTTGCCATCAGGACCAAACACTCCTGCCTTGTAAGTTTCTCCTTCAGCAGACTTTGCTTTGTCATCTTTCTTCATGCAGCTGGCCTTTTTCTTCTTCCTTGCTTCCTTCTTCTCACTGGATGCCAATTGCCCTTTTTGAACCTGCTCCTGGTTATCTTTCCTCATTGCACACACATTACTGGCTTCTAGATTGTACCCAAGACATGTCAGCACTTTTGCCAGAACACATTGCCCTCATTGAACATACCAACCACCATGGCGTATGCAAAGAACACAACAGCTGGGCTGTGGTGATGATGTATTGAGATGAGTTGCCAGATGCTAGCGTAAAGCGATTCATCAACATTTTGGGTAAGCCCTCTCAGGCACCTGGCCAGCAGAGTCTGGGAAGTGAGTGCCTTGAAGGTAGGCACAACCAACTCTTCAAGCTTGTGGGAGAGATGTCTTGGTGTGCTTGTATGTTTGCCCAGCTGCCTTTGCTTCCTGGTAAGAGTACCAGCTGTCAGCACCTGTGGGACGAAAGTTATGCTGTGGGTTATTGTCAGTTGATGCCAAGTAATACAGGATGGCCAAGACTGCTCTTCTGGCATTGACCACATTACCCTTGTTGTTTTGAATAACCATCCCATAGTAGGTTTGGTCTACCATATCAAGTGCGGTGACTGTGATGCAACCTACATCAGCAAGACGATGCACACCCTCAACGTGAGGCTCAAAGAGCACCAGTGACACACCATGAGAGGTGAAGTGTTGAAATCGGCGGTTGCTGAACACGTGCTTCTCCTTGACCACAACATCAATTGGGGTAGTGTGGTGGTGGTTGATACCACTTCTTTTCTCCAGCGGAAAATCACTGAGGCCCTCCCCCAGCGGATGCTGGGGAAATAATGTGGGGAAATAATGAACAAGGATAAAGGTTGGAAAATCAGCAATGCGTGGAACGTGGCTTGGCCATGACATAACACTGTCTCACCCACAAGTATGGATCTGTCACATCACTGTTAAATCTGAATGTTCTAGCCTACTCTTTTTATGTCACTTAACTTTTCTCTTGATACCTGATGAAGGGCTTCACAGCTAAGCCCGAAACGCTGTATTGTCTTGGGAAAAGAGTCTTTGCTAAGTAGAGTATGCAGAGGTCTGCTCCAGAAGAAAAAACCTAGAAGGCCTTAATGAAATCCTTAGCCCTTTCTAGTGTGTTATGGGAGCAAGTGACATTCCTTATTGACATTGTCAAAGTTCTACTCTAAGGCTAAGGAAGAAAACACTTTGGAGAGCGTTTTTGTATGAAAACGTTTTCATGCCGTTTTCATGCGTTTTAATGTCAACAGTAGGATGAAATGCATTGATTGGAAAACGTTTTAATGTAAACGGGGCCTTAGCATAGAGAAGAGCACACTTGCACGGATCGGCAAAGTAGACACAGCAACCGTACGCTCACTTGGATGCATCAACAAATATGTGCAACTTGACTTCGTCTTCAGGGCTAATGCCAACCCAATGGCTGACATGAATCATGTTGATAACAGACATGTCCTTCCACTACTGATCTACTTGCGACTCCAGGTGACTTCATCACCTGAGATCCACTTGTGCAGATCCATTCCTGCTTCGTTCATGACATTGGCACTGACTGAACAAAAATTTTCTGCTGTGTCAACTGACAGTAAACTGTTGACACAATCATCGACATGTACATACAAGCTTTCTTGGAGTTGTCAGATGATCTCAGCTTGATCCTGGCTCGCTGCGATTTCCTTTTGATCCTTCAGGTGATGGCGTAAAACTGCATTCAAAATAAACGGCGAGCGATTGACTCCGAATGGAAGCTTAGTCAGGCGCCACACGATCATCTTACCGCTCGCATCAGGCCACATGAACCGGAGATATGGGTGGTCTTTGGAGTTCACGCCAATCATGAAGAATTCTTTGCAAATGTCCACTTGCACTCCAACTTGATACTCGTGGGACCTCAACAATAAACCAGTCAGGTCCGGCAGAAGAGATGGCCCTGCATCTAGCAAATCATTCAGCGACAACTGACCTGGCGCCAATGCATTGAAAACGACTTGGACCTTGGTTGTCACAGCCTCTTGACGACTGATGGCATGGTGCGGCATGCAGTGCTCCTGCTGTCCTGGGTGCAGCTCAAGCTCAATGGCCTTCAGCTCTCCGTACTCTTTTAGAAGGATGTCTTCATAACCAGCTCATTCTTCAGCAGCTTCTGGTGTAAAGCTCATGCCACACTGACCACCTGCACCAATCGTCCTTTGGCCTGCTCGATGCCTTCCATAAAAGACCGACTTGGTACCCACTCTTGTCTCGACATATCAGAAATCTGGCACCTGTGCGCTGCTGTTTATCAGCTCCTCTAGCTCCCAAAGACGCTGTACATTGGTGTTAATGCACACCACATTTGCCTTCGTTGGCGTGACCGATGAATTCTCTGGACCAGACAGTACCCAGCTGAAATCCGTGCACCACGCTATTTCCTTACCGAGCACTTCCTTCTTGTGCAGGAACCTGTTAATGTACTCTGCTCCAAGCATTACATGAATCTCAGCTGGCACACTGCCATTCTTGTGATCATTTACAGTCACATCAGTTTGCTTCCATTGTGTTACTGTCGAATGAGAGATGTGTGGTATCCTCATCTTGAGTGCTGGTTGCCCCAAAGCTCAAATGACGAGTTGATCCATCGACGCCCAATAGCTGCACAGAACGTAGCACTGTCTCCATGACTATTGGCACTTCCACAAACCCCTGGATCATTATGTTCATTGAACCACACTTTGGAGCATTGATAGCTCTCACCAGCTGTGACGACACAAGGGAAACTTGAGAGCCTTGGTCGAAGAAAATTCGCACCTTTGCTGCATGCTCTGCCATTGCTTCTGCAGCAGCTGTCATCAAATATGTGTCTGACAGATTCGCAGCGTTGACATATGATGCGATTGCGGTAGGCATCTCTTGGTGTAGCATGGTGTGGCGTTTTTTGTTACAAGCTTCACACCTCCTCTTTGACATGCTTGAGTTCCCACAGTGCCTGGCTTTCAAGCAGTTCAAAAACAGCTTCTTCTCCATTACGTACATTCTGTGTTCGCCAACTGACAGGCCCATCAACTTAGACTTCACATTGTTGATGGATAATTTGAGAACCTGCGCTGAAGACACAGCCAAATTTTCAGCCTGCGAGAGCACGTTCTTAAAATTCACTGGGACTTTCTGCATTCCGTGCGCTTCCTGGTAAGCAAGGCCAAGCTCCATGACGTCATCCAGTCCAAGGTTGGCCACCTTGTGCTCAATGAGGAATGTGTGGAGGCTTCCAGAGCAACTTTCCAGCACAAAAAAATTGACGAGGGTGCCCTCCAATGACATTTGCCCTCCTGCCTGGGCTAGTGAGCAAAACTGCTTGGGCTCCCTTCCAACTCTCAGGCGAAACTAGCAGAACGATTTGTCCACCTGTCTGGCAGACATCAGGGAATGCCATGATTGTTCTGACGTCCTCCCAAACAAGGTGAGGATTTCCTTAACTTCTGAGTAGCTGTCTCCCAACTAAACTACAGGCTCTAACTTCGTTCCCATAACGGCAGTTTGCAGTGCTAGCAGCCACGCCTCCTCTCCCATTCCATTCATCTACAAAACGTTCTCAAAAACATCAAGGTACTTGCTCACTGATGCAGAATGCTTGTTGTCAAACTTCGGGACATCCAGCCTCGACCTCATGGTCTTTCCAAGGTCGAAAGCTTCAGTGTCTCCACAAGCTTTCCTCAAATGCAGCTCTTCTAACTTGAGGCTTGTTTCGTCATCCTCTCTTTGTTCCCAACGACAGCATGCCCGTTCTTCACGGTCCCGTGCATGCTTTAGCCACGCTGTTACAAAGTCTAAGAGCTCCTTGCCTTCTAATCCATACTTGTTTTTGCCTCGCTCATAAACTTTTTCTTCTAACTCATCGTAATCTTTAACTACTTCCCCAACATCTTCAGCCGTTGTGGCGTCCTGGCAGGGTCACCAAAAATGATATTAACTTAGTTCAGCATGCAGCACGCACGACTACAACAAAGAGGCCACCGAATTGCAGTGTAGGTATTATTACAGTAGTGGCTTCAAGGAGCAAAGAACATGTCGAAGAGATTCACTTGAAAAGGGTGAACGAAGAGAAGGGTGGGAAAAAGCAAAGAAAAACACCGTACAGCTGATTGATAAGAAGATTCAAAAAAAACTGTACACTTAAAAAAAGCTTCAGTTTGACAGTAATAGGTCACCCCGTCACATCCAACAGATGGAAAAAGATTTATTTAAACAAACTTAGCATGCTATAGATGAAAGGATTTTTTGAAGCCAGTCAGATCGTGTTGCTGCTTCTGAAGCTCCACATGGAGTCTGGAGGGCATTTCCCCTGCACTGCAATGTCCCTAGGGATCATTGCTACACCCACACCACAGCTCGCAGGACCATCCTTGGCAGTCTGCTGTGGGACATCCAATAGCTGTGCTTGTTGTGGTTGCCAAGGTGTAGCAAGGTGATCTGGTAGGTAGACCTTGACCATTCTCATGATTGCTGCCATGCTCTAAACAAGGTCAGAGGGAGTGCTGAACGATTTCTGAAGGGTATTACCGCAGAACAACTGACCGGTTCTTTGGTCAGCAGCAGCAATCATCCAGTGCCCAGGCAAATGGACAATCTGGACGATGAACCTCATTTCGGCACCTTTAAAGCCTTGCACTGCACTGAGGCAAGTGCTCAATAGCACCTCTTGCAATTTGCACTCGAATGCAATTTCTGGCAAGACAAGAGTTGATGAATATGTTGGCAGAATTGCACAAACAGATACGAAAACTGCATTGTCAGTCAAGCTGCGCTCACAAGAAATACTGCTTAGCAAATGAGTGGTGATGGTTACTCCACCCAAAGTGCCCAATGGCTGATGGTTGCTGCTGTCCCGGAGTGCTTCCTTGACCATCTCTGTTGATTGCCACGAGAACTGTGGCAGCCATGGCAAAAAGGCACATTCATCATAGCCCTGCAAGGTCAAACGTCCCAATATTGTCAAACTTTATGGCTAGAGCAGTTTCTTTATAGCCTCACAAAAGGCACTGGATTGCTTTGTGGACTGCACTTTCTGGAACCCGTTTTGCAGCACTTTCTGGCCTGGTACAAGAAGCACACTCGACTACTTTGAAAGCCATGTGTCACCGCGCCAACAGCCTGTAAAGGAGCCATGACTAACTCCCATTGTGTAGAGTCATCGCTAAGTTGTGCAAGAGGTTCTGAATAATCAGAATTGTGGACTCTGTCCTTGATGACTACAGATAGCTGCTGCTGCTGCTGACACATTTGAGCTGCTTGAGCTGCTTGGCTTTTTCAACAAGTCGTTTGGCAAAACGTTCTGAGGCACTGCATTTAATCCTGGATAGTGAAAAAAGGCTCAAAAACACAAAGTGACTGAACTACCAATTATTGAAATTACCTTTGCATCAACCTTTCCACAATAATTTGAAATGTACAAGTGCAGACACATACATTCTTGACAAGACATGTACACACCTGCCACTCCTTCTTTGGTCTTTGTGATGCAGTTTTTCAAGGTTTTCTTCCTTGCTGGATAAAATGGCTGAATATATCATCAGAAAAGAAAACACACATAGAACAAATCATTATTATAATCTTATACATCTAATAGCACTGATGAGCTAATATTAAGGATGAAAGGAAGATTGTCAACTAGCAACATGATCCCAGAGAGAAAAGACTCAGGAGTTGTTAAAAGCTGAAGCTGCTAAGTAGAGAGGAAACAGATGAAGGTGATTTGCTCTAGGCTTAGGAAGACGGACAGAGTTTGAAATTACGGTGAGGACAACCTCTTACATTTGAGACAAAAGGCCAATAGCAGAAGCTTAGTAAATGCCTTACCAAAACCAACCTGAGAAATAAAATACACACCAGCACAGAGATCAAACCAGCATCTTTCATCAAATAAGTTTGTTCGTGCTGGCACTTGTGTGCCACAACCTGTCCTTCCTTGCCATGCCTTTTCTTTTTTGCAGGCACTAAGACACGCCAGGTGTGCTCATAAAATTTCACTGTCAGCATAGCAACCATCACGGAATTTTTCCAAAGCAGCCTCTTGCAGACATTCTACGACTGGAAAGTGGTTGACATCCTCAGTGTCACCTGTGAACAAAGTGTAAAACAATTATCCTCATTTGCACTTATATTCACAATTTCAATAGTACCTGGTGAACGTCCAGAGTGTGCTTGAGAGATAAAAGCCTCAACAGTCTCTTCCTTGTAGTGCAACTTAATGCAGAATGAACTGCCCACAAGCAAGTGGGAGACTGGAGGCTGCCGTCGATGTAGCTGCAAAGCCAAACAGTAATGCAAATATCACCGCACAGAATGCATTAAAAGGACAGCTACTACTAGCAAATGACCAAACATATAAAGTATTATAGACTTACTAAAGGCGACTGGTATCGATAGATGTGAATGTCTGCAGAACAATCCTTTGGTCCACGTTGACAGGAATAAAGTTCGCACCTCATGCCCTCCTTTGTCACATAAGACTGACTCGGGCGAAGCACGCGTGGCTGTTCTCTCTCTATGGCTGCAATGTGCTCTTTAACTTCTTTGGCAGGCCAAGTTTGAACAATGTCTTCCAACTTTGCACCACTGCCAGATACATACAAATAACATGGAAACATAAATGCATTAGTAATACCATATGCATGGTAGTGAATAGCAAGCACCAAACCAGCCAAAAAAAAGTATAAGAATTTCAAGACTTGTAACAGTAGTATTGTAAAATGCAGAGCCATAACTCAAATGGTTGCATTAGTGGTAGTTACCATTTACTTGCCTTGACAACCATTCATCAAAGGAATTGAAACTTCAATGCCACAGCTATCAGGAAGCTGATGCTGCGTTTGAGCAATCTTTCTTTTGCAAGCAGCAAGAGCTAAGGCCAAGGTACTTGCCAACTGATTTCCATCCAGCTGTTCGTCACTGTCTACTGTAACTAACACATCAGAGCAGGCACCAAGGCAATAATATCAATATTGCTACAGTATGATTGACAATGTTTCGTAACCAATAGCATCAGAGAAGGTACAGGTTTTAAAATTAAGAAAAAAAAGGAAAGCACAGAAAATTTCTTTGTCAGAAAACTAGACTCTTTTCAGTGTTTTGGAGGGTTTTTCAGCTGGAAGAAATAAAAAAGTTACATTTGCAAGTCTGTTATTGGGAAACGGACAATTGGTGAATTTGAATGTTCTATACGGTCCAAACTCTGTATTTGTCTCATTTTGCTTAATGCAGCTTCCGGAGCACAAGGACCACAGTGTACAATAATTTGTGCACACTTATGCAAAGTGGCCATTCACAGGTCTACAAAAAGCGTGTTGCTCTCTTCTGAGAGAAGTACAAGGCTCACCACAAGTTTCTAGGTTCATTCCTCAAGTATTGGGACAGTAGCTCCTTTCAAGATGAGAAAGGAGCTCCTGACTTCTTTGTGATGGGAAAGTCATTTGTCAGTAAGCTTAGCTATCTGTATTGAATGTTGCTTTTCTGCAGCTAAATGAGAAGCATTTGGACAGTGTTTTCACCATGGAGATAGTGACATGAACATCCCAATAGAGAACGTTTGGAAGCTTCTCAAATATGTCTTCCTGGAAAGGAGAGTCAATCTCCATGCTGGTGTTCTGCTTGAAAAGCTGTTGGGCACACACCAGGAGATGCAACATCCATTGCTGTGTCAGTTGTTGACTATTACCACCGAAGGGTTCAAGAGCATGTCCTTTATGAAACGTTTTCTACTGCAAACAGTGCACGTGTGAATACTTGATTTTTTTTCAAGGTAGTCCACAACTGGTGGGATGGTTATCCAATCAGTGAAGACTGGCCAATAAAGTTATCAAGTCATGGTGTTTCATTTGTCTTTTTTTGGACGTAGTCCATAGAACAAGAATACCTATATGTGCAGTATGAAGTACAACTATGTGCAATCATCCTAAGGTGTCGTTCTTAGCAGACTTTGCACTTGCCACCAGCAAGTATCAAGCACCAACAACAGCAGATGAGTGCTGGGTGGCTGACGGTAGTCACCAGCTCATTCTTTGTTGGCAGCACGCTTGTTCAGCTGTACAATTGATTGATGAGGACAGCAAGTTGTAACAGTACAGAAGCTTAGGTAAGATTTGGTGGCATGTTGCAACTGAGGGTGTGTATTAGAGTTGAAATGAATATTTGAATAATCGAATATATTCTAGAATTTGAACATTGAACGAGTATTTGAATATCATGGGCCCATGTAAGCTATTTGAAAAATAATTGTTTATGCATGCATGCTGTGCAGTGCTCCTGCATGCTCTCTTGCCTCTAGCTCTGTCCACTGAGACCAGTTGCATACTGTAGGCTACATGGATCTTACATATGTGCACAGAAATTGACAGAATGTCGATGCGACGAGTTCACGATCAAGTGTGATTTACTTGCACATGATGAGCACAACAGAGCTGGCTATGCATACGAGCTATGCATGCATATGTAGGATCTACCGACCATGTAAGCTTGCACAATTCCACAACTGCGAGACATGTTGGCCTACAAAGCATACGCTATCCAGTTGTGGTGAAGGAGAGTCCACTTATGCAAGGTTTCTGTTTCTGCCATGTTAGAAAAGAAGTGTAGCACGGTGTGGGAAAGTCTTGAGAAAGAGGGTGGTGGAATGAAGGTGCGTTGTAAACTGTGTTCTTTTTGCAACGTTAAAGTACAATGGAGGAACCACAGGTGCCATACAAGCACATTTGAAGCTGCACGAGTAATGCAGTTTATCGTGTAGCTGGATTGAAGTGCACAAAAAACAACGGGACACCTTGGCCAAGACAGGATGAGGAAGAAAGTTGCTGAACAGTAAGAACAAAGCGCTTGTTTCAGTTTTTTTCTCTGGTGATGTTCGGTTTTGTTTCTCATAATACATGCATCAAATGTTTCTCTTGCAAGTATTGGTGTCAAGATCCGTATGAAGAAGTTTACTCACACTGGACCATGCACTTTGCATTATTCTTATTAACAGCTTGACCCAAGCTATACTTGCGTACCACCCTATGTATGCAAGCACAATGCAGATGGTCACAGCATGCATCAGGTGCAGAGTTCATGCTGTAAACCTACACAGTGACGTGCTATATTACCAACTGATCAACATGCAACTGTGACTGTGGTTTTTGCCATGATTTCCATGGTCACTGCTTTGTTGCCATGGAGAAATAAAGGGTGGCCACACTCAAGTCAAATTGGACGAAGAGTCGAGCAAGTTAAGTACTATGGGGACACCATTCGGACGATATAGATGGCTAAGATTGCCCTTCAGGGTATCAACGGCTCCGGAATTGTTCCAAAGAATGTTAGATGAAGCGTTGGCAGGACTGGAAAGAGTGTTGTTGATCGCAGATGACACACTCATCATTGGAGAGAGAGACAACTTGGCTGAAGCATTCTGAAACCACGATGAGTGCTTGATTGCAATGCTAGAGAGATGTAGGGCAAGAAACTTGAAGTTGAACGCTGAGAAAGCCCTTTCACGGCAGACAGGAGTACCGTTCGTAGGACATCAGATGATGTGCTCTCAGACCAGAGCCTACAAATTCATTTAATGCAGCCATCAAAAGGATCAGCCATTATGAGCATGGAGAAACCAACAAGGGTGGCAACCGTTCACTGGTTTCTCGGAATGGTAAACTATTTGTTATACCCAACCTGGTTGAGATGGCCACACTGTTGCGGCACCTGATGCACAAAGACATGGAGTGGAAATGGCAACCCAAACATCAGAAGGCATTTGAAGCAATTCAGTCAGCTCTTAGTGAGCTGACAACAATCTGCTTCTTCGACAGTGACAAACTGGCAACACTGCAGTGCAACACCTCAGGAGTAGGTCTGGGAGCAGTGCTGCTACAAAGGTGGCAACTAGTGGCGTACGCGAGCTGTGTTCTCTCGGGTGCTGAACAACAGTACGCTCAAATTGAAAAGGAACTACTGAGTGTTTTGTTTGAATTGGAAAAGTTTCACACATATATGTACACATCCTGCCGCAGCCCTCATGACACATTACCAGCACTTTGTTCAGTCTTGATAACTTGAACAAACAATCATTAAAATGATGACTGTAACAGATTATAAAGGAGGAGAAGGGATTAGAAAGAGAAGAGATAGGAGAGAGAGGAGCGAGAGAGGAGTGAGAGAGAGAGGAGAGGAGAGAGAGGAGAGAATCTGAGGAGAGTGAGGAGAGAGAGAGAGAGGAGCGAGAGAGAGGAGAGGAGAGAGAGGAGAGAATCTGAGAAGAGTGAGGAGAGAGAGAGAGAGGAGAGAATCTGAGAAGAGAGAGGAGAGAATCTGAGAAGAGTGAGGAGAGAGAGAGGAGATAGTGAGGAGAAAGAGTGAGGGAGAGAGAGGGCAGG
>JAOWAW010100329.1:0-15576 GCA_028565695.1 Nicola tetela
CTCTCTCTCTCTCTCTCTCTCTCTCTCTCTCTCTCTCTCTCTTTCTCTCCACTTCGGTTTCTGTACAGACTGGCAGTGACCGACTGATGAACGGGCCAATTACTGCTGTCGTAATATTCATTTCGCTTATTGTCTTTTTGCGTGTGAGATGTGCTCTGTTGCTTATACCTATCTTTTCGAATTGACACATACACACACAAACACACATACACACACATACACACGCACGCACGGACACACACACACACACACACATGAACTCCACACACACCCACACACACCCACACACACACACACACACACACACAGTGACACTCATGCGCGCACAGACACACAAGTACACACACATGCAAGCACACACGCACACACACACGCACACACACACACACGTGCACACATGCACATACACACACACACACACGCACAGACACATGCACATATGCACACATGTACACACATATGCAAGCACACACACGCACACATACACATACACACAAGCACACACTCTCACACACACATACACACAGATGTATAGACATATGCACACACACACACACACACACACACACACACACACACACATGCATGCACACACACACACACATGCACGCAAACACGCATGCACACTCTCTCTGGTGCATGCCAGAGCTGACCACCATCGGCCCATACTCCGCTCTCCACTTTACAAAGGGCAAACTAATTGAACTAGCTCCAAGTCCAGAACTCTCCAAATACATTATTCTCAGAAAACAGAGAAATGAACGGAGTAAAAAAGAACATGTACATGTATTTCACAAGAAAATGGATGGCAACTTGGTGTCAGGCAAGTAGGAGCTTTAGGTGATGTTGCTAACAAAAGGCAGCACTAAAGAGGCAGTGAACAGTCTGAAGTTCCCCAAAGAAGATGCAAAGCACATGTGAAATTGGAAAACAAGATTAGATATGGTCAGTTAGCAGTTACATATGATGTTCAAAGCTGATACTAGGTCAAAAGAGTCCAACAAATTTTGTGCTCCATTAAGTGTTCAAATAGTGTACCATAATTGTAAGTTTCCTGTTCAAATGACAAAAAAACTCATTCAGAAGCAAGCAAAAAAGCGGTAAAAGTATTTTTACCATGCATCTGGAGCATAACAAGGTTATAAGCTGGAGGAAAGGATTTCAATAGTGAAAGCATGTGTTCACAACTGTGGCAGAGCAGAGTTACTACATTCATGTCTCGCAATACTAGTCTCGATGGAAAACTTTGCTCCACCAAAACAATCACATAACACTGCAGCAGATGTTCTCCTTTGCTGGGTTAGTAATTTGGAAGGTTGGTGGTGTCCACAGCTATGCGGATGAATATGGTATTCTCTTTTACATAGCCATGGGCGACCCGCAATGTCTCCAGTGACACAAACCGTGGACAGCCGGACGCAATGTTCATCTCTGACGTCGGGCGCTGAAATGATGACGAGTTAGGGTCAGGTAAAAAGGTGTCCGAAATATGCTTCTTTGCTGGAGATTGATCTAGAAGTGTCAATGTCGCCTGTAAGGAGCATTTCACAGAACATGCCAATGACTAAATAGTTGAAATCATTCAACAGGGTAATTTGAACATACATTGTCAGATTACAAGAGAGATTGCTGGTATTATTGAAGAGGAATGGTAAATTGAACCAGAAGAAGCATTGCTAGCTTACCTTCTGGTGGAAAGGCCATGGCAGGAGGCTGTCAAATTCTCCACGCATCACAACGAAGAAGACACTCATGTGGCTGTTTTTGCCAACACCATCCCCATTGAGATAAACACGGGCACACATCTTGTACCCATGGCGACTAGTGAAAAATGGGGGGCTGTACAGCGAAGGTTTTTTCCCCAAACGTGCTTCTTCATAGTGCCGGGTGTAGTCTGGAATTTTCCACACCATGACGCCACTGAAGCTAGTTGTCTCCTGTCCCAGCAAACGTAGGTCAAACTCAGCCATGATGGCATCAGTACGGCCAATGACCTGATTGACTGCTGCGAGCCGGTGCTCAAAACTGCTGCTTCGTGACTTGGCTGCTTCTGCATTCTGTGATGCAGTCTCAGCCTTTGCCTCAGCTCCACTTGCACACAAAACTGCTTGATCAACCTGCGACTCCAATAGTCGGACACGTTCTTCAGACACCGATGAACCTGTGGTTCGAACATCCTGCAGATGCTGATCCAGCTCAGCAGTTTTTCCTTCCACAGCCTTGAGATGCATGAGCTGCCTTTCTGCCTCTTTCATGCTAGCTTCAAGGTCTTTGCATGCCTGCCTGTCTGTGCTGCGTTCGTCCACAAGTTGCTCAATCATCTCTCTCATCTCTTTGTACTGCTGCTCAAGCTGCTGAATTCGTCTGTCCTTCTGCAAGATGTGCTCATGCAAAAGCCCAACATGTGTGACAACAGCATCCCTTAGGTGCTCTCCCATAACTGCGTGTTGCGTCTGCAAATGGAAAATCCCAACAGACTACTTTACATTATCAATTATGAATAGTTTACTATGGTGACAAGCTTGGTATATTGCGATGCAGTTTATCTAAGTGTTGGGTTCAAGTTTATGTGATGCTTTGTTAGAGTGTTAGTTGCACTCATGTGTTTGTGACACAAGGTAAAGCACAAAAAGTCATACTTTCAAGCTTTTCTCCTTATCAGAGTACAGTGGAACCTGTGTCTTACGAGCAGTCAGAGGACTAGCATGAACTGCCCTTAATGCACCCTTATTACAGGGGTCCTCTTTGGAACATACCACCCCGTCAAAAATGTACAGTACTTGAAGTCGGTTTTGTTTAGTCTCTCAGTAAAAGCAGCGCTAGTCGCTTACTCCTTTATCATGGACCCAGAAACAGAAACAGCTTTCGCTCTTACATGGCTAAACCATTTCTAAATTAAGGCAGGACTGTAGCCCCTAGAGCTGTTTTTGTCATTTCTCAACCGATTTTCATTCAGTTTCTTTTTTTTGTTTGAAAGGGCTTAACAAGGATATTTCGCTATAATGAAAATAAATATCCAATCACGAACATTCGAGAAAAATTAGGAAATGTACAAATAACAGCTCTTCTTCGGCTGAATTTAAGTCCAAGAAGGTACAAGGTATGTGAAAAATTTTAGCGCCAATAGTTGTCTGAATGGCTGTTCTTCAAAACTTTGTTACAGATTTTTAAATTTTATTCCTAGCTTTCACAACATCTGCTTGAAGGAAAGTTAGGTTTTTCTCGAAAGAAAACTGAACAACTTTGAACACATGTTTCTTTAAAACAAGAAGGAAATTCGAAATCTGTAGTAAAGTTTTGGAAACAGATGTCTCAGGAGTACACATGCCAAATTTCATGGTCATACGACCTTCCTAGCGAAAGACAGCAATATAGTGCTTTGAGAAACACGCAAGAAGAGCCTCTTGGGGCAAAGCCACCTATGCCCCCAAGGCATCAGTTCACACCTCATGTCTTTGAATGATGTAACTCGGTACACTTTGGAAGTGTTGGCACGTGCGCATGCATGCGCACCAATTCGTGCCAAAAAGAGCCTGACTTGAAACATTGTGCAGCTTCACAGTTCCAGCTATCACTTCCAAAAATTCCGTCGTGCCTATATATATTAGCTCACATATTCTTTTGTTCTTCACAAAATGCCTAAACAAAAGGCCAGAGGAAAGATTACCCTATTAAAAGCTTTTCATGATGCCTGTTCCAAGGACCTGTAGGTACTTGACCATGCAGTTTCGTCCACAGAGCAGATGCTGTAAATATGAACGAAGAGCCATTCAGCAGTTGTTTGTAATCTTTGTCAATCTCGCAGTAAAATCGACATTCCTCATGAGATTCTGTCGATCTTGGAGGAGCCTTTGTGGCATCGAACAGACCTGTCAACGCACGAGATGGCTTGTGCCAGGAACACAGTCAAGCGCCACGGCGTTTATACACAGTTCACCAGGATATTGTGAATAGGACTTGGTGGTCTTGATAGTACATCTGAAACTTCCCAACACAAAAGAAACGGCATGTTTTGCCCATCATTGTCACAGGAAAGCGGAGTGGGAAAGACAGCATGACGGCCTTTGCCGAAGTATGCATATCCCCCGGAAGTGCTGTGACTTGTGCGTGGATGGTGGCCAGGAGGAGTCACCAATCACCCCTCACCAGCAGGAGCTGTTCCCTTACCTTTGAAGACGTTTGTAGAGACTTTTCGTGCGTTGGATAGGCAGGAATAGCCTATGTTCTTCCCATTCATTCCATTCTCCCCTTCTTCTTGTTCTCCTTATAATTTTTTCTCCAACAATTTTTCTTTTTGAACATATTTCTCAGGAAAAGCCAAAGAAACTACAGTGTCTATAAGAAACCATGCAGCTGATTAGTCATTGTGTTGCAGCCAGGGAAGAGGGGAACCATTCTACGCCAAGTTTTTGCAGTCATTTTCAGAGAGAGAGAGAGAGGGGGGGAGAGGGAGAGAGAGAGAGAGAGAGAGAGAGAGAGAGAGAGAATATTCCACATACAAAACCTCAAAGTGCTACATTTATTGGATGCCAAGAGACAAGGTGAGGTTGAATTCAAACAAGCTTTGATATGGTCATGGTTTTGAAAAGTGTTATGGTGAAAGTGTAACACTGTAACCTTACTGAGGGTCCTGTGTGCTCCTACCCCTCTGGGGTCAGATATGACAAATCCAACACATCAATATGGTGGGCAAACTTTTCCTCTTTGGTGGCCCTTCCTTGGCTAATAGCATGTTCTGCACACACGATGATTCTTGGCAGGGGGTGCATCTTCATCGAGTGATGTCAGAAGTTCCAGTGGCTTCCCATCTGGGCCAAATTTGCCTGGATCATAAGTCAGCCCTTCCTGTTCCTCTGCCACACCTTGCACTCCAAGCTGCCTTCTGCCCTTTGCTTTCTGCTGCTCCTTCCATTCAGAGTTTGACTGCATCTCCAACTTGCGTTGGCGTTCCGCATCCTTTTTCTCAAAGGCAGTTTCAGCATGCTGTGAAGCAGACAAACCGAGCTTGTCCAAAACCCTCAGAACAAATGCCATGCCATTGAAGATCCCCACAGTGAGAGCAGATGCCATGCAGACTTCTTTCAGACTGTGGTAGATGTGCTTTGGAGCATACCGCCAAATTAGGGAGTGCAAGGCTTCATTCTGATTTTGTGTCAAACCTTGGCTACACTTTTCAAGAAGTTTTGTTGATGCCAATCGCTCAAACAATGGCTCAATGGCTTGTCTTATGGCCTCTGGCAAAGGGTTGGTGTGCTTGTGTGTCTTCTGTTCAGCCTTTGCTCACTGAAACGAACACCACGAATCTGTACCAACTGGGCATAGGTCATGCTGAGGATTGGTATCTGTAGAAGCCATGTCATTTAAGATGGCCAGCACAGCATCATGTGCACCTTGCACGTCATCAGTGTGACTGCGAATGGCTTTGCCATAATATGTCTGCATGGCATTGATACGCTTGTTAGTGAGGCAGTTCCGTCCAATGATACCTTTCCCATCAGATAACTTCTTCCCCTTGTTAGTCTTCACCACATCTCGCAGACCAGTTCCCATGCGTTTTTGCATATGACCAACACAGTTTTCTTTTACAACCACGTGATCCGGACCATACAGTTGCAGAGCTGCAACTCGCCCATAAGAAGAAGAATCACCATCTCCAACAAAGGTAGTGTACTGAAGCTTCAAATCATCTGCCAATCTTGACCAAATAATTTCTGCTCCATCTGTCTCTATAGCCTTTGCTGAGCCAGAGTGGTTTCACATGCACTCCTCATTATGGGCCTCTTTCCTGTGCTGCCAATCTTCACTGTTCTTGTCTGCCTCGGTCTCCAGCATCTGACACTGATTACATACCTTTGATGCTGTGTGCCAATCCAACACCTTATTTGTGTTGATACTGATAACTGAACAGAATCCATACATAGCTGAAAAGCCTCTGTTGGACCACGAACCGTCAAAGCTGACAGTGACATCAGCGAGTGCGGAAGCGTCCGCTGCTCCTTCTCCAAGTACAGACCTTCTCAGATCAGCGGCAGCTGCAAGCACAGACTCCTTCACAACTGTCTCCACTGCGTCCAGAATTCGGTCATTCAGCGTTGCTAAGCTATGTTGGTCGACCGGCGCTGGCATATCTAAAGCTGCGGCCAAAGTCGTTAAATCTCTGTGGCCGCTGCCAACCAAACACGTCCCAAGCGTTGCTCTGATGTTCGTCGCAAAGGCATGGCATGGCGATTCTCAACTTCACAAAGCGAAAGACACCTCACGGCCACAGTTTGTGCATTTAAGACAACATACGGAGACCAAGCCTTGTCTCTCTTCCTTCACCTCACACAACCGAACATTACCTTCCTTACAGAACCAGCAAAGACTAAATGACGAGATGGCAGAAGCCAGAAGAGGCATTTTGACAAGCCAATTGCCCATGCAGGATGTGGTGTCGTTCTCTAACGGTGACGACAGATCAATATCGGAAGCCTTGTCGAAGGAACAGAGGACATGACAGGAAGAAGTGGCCTGGTGATCAGGTGCCTCGTCTGAAGATTTTGACAACCATGATCTGCCAGTGTTGTAATCTTGCAGCTTCTCTTTCAGACATTCGTCAAACCGCTTCTTTTTTTCACACTTGCATTAAGGATTTGACTCGGGAAAGAGCTTATGATACCAAACGAATTTCTCCAACAAAGATCAAGGAGAAGAGGAAGGCAGCTTTGAAGCATGCAACGTCAATGTGAAGTTGCTGCCAGCAAGACGCTCGAAGTTTTTATCCTGCTCAGCACTTTATCGTACAATATTCGCAGTTGGCGCGAAATTTTCATGATTGTCAAGTGCCCATAGCAACGGGAATTCCCCGTGCCTTTATTTTTAGAGAGCTGACCGGAGGCACAGCCGCTCAGCACCACGAGAAGGCCGCGGCGGCCTGGAAAAGTTGATACCTTTGAGCAGCCTTTTGCCCTACTTCCTGGCCAAATTTTTCAATTCTGTTTTCACCATATAAATACTTGTTTAAAGTACTTACATAAGACGCCTGAAAATGAAAATCACTAGAATTCAGCCCGAGGGGGCTACAGTCCTGCCTTAAGTCATTGACATCTTCATAAGGACATCGTATCCTGCATCGACACTTTGCAGCCGGTTCATTTCTCTCGAATGCCTCTTGTGGGTCCATCACTGATGCGTTTCAGGATTGCTTCAACCTGAGTCCTCCCTGTTTTAAATTGGTCCACTAACTGGCGGTGACTTTTGCCACTTTCTTCTGCACCTTTAATGAGCTCTACCTTCTTCTCTAGAGTGAGCTCAACTCTAGCGCTCCACTTTCTACAAGTGATGTTTACATGCAGGAGCTGTTCAAACATCAAGGCAAGCACATGCATACCAATGTGAACAATTGACAATGACTCACAGGGTACCCTGGCTTTATTTGGCATGCTCTCTGTGTCATCGCTAGCTCAGTGCATTGTAGCAAATGGATGTGACATCAGCCACAAACTTCCACATATACTGCTGTCGGCATAGGGATATGCATGGCGGTCACTGTAGCCTATTGCTAATCAGAGTAGCATGTTTCTTTGTCAGTGTCATACCTATGCAATCATCGCAATCCAGAGTGAACAACACTTTTGCACATCCTGTCTGTGATTGGGAGGTCAAATATGAATGTTGGGCATGAAAACATTGCTTGTAATACAGAGGTGCCCCGCAATACCGAGTGTTTGCTCACATACATTCTACTGGGGAAATCAAAGGGACTGAACATGAGTACCCGTTATCAGGAGGTACCCACACTACAGAGGTGACCGCAAGGACAGGTTCCACTGTTTTTACAAGTATGTTAAATGCACAGTTAGTTTGACAGCTTGAAAACCTCTTTGTCTCTTAGCATTGAGGATTGATGATCTTCCTTTACAACACACTTTCTAAACACCAAACAGTGGAAAAAAGAACTGTGAGCTGGCTGACAAATTCATTTGCAACTACACAAAAATACACTTGTTTGAAAGATCTTGGACAACTAGCAGCGATCTTAAAACATGCACCTTACTGATTAGTGCCCGGAAGGTGGAATTTATAGACCAATACAATCCAATTGAAGAACTTTACCAAATGTTAACAGCAAGAAGTTCATAAACAAAACATTGTCAAATGTATGTCTAACCACACTCTTCACTGTGAAAAATCCTACAGCAGACTGACCTCATCCAAAAAAAAATTGTGGCAACCTACCTTGTGTTGACAGCCCATGTCAGTGAACCCACAGTTTTGTTCAGCAACCAAACACTCAACAGCAATGTGGTTAGTGATCTGCAAAAGCCAAATCACTCATCAACACTCCTACAAATCTGATCTACCTGCACCAGGCTACCAATCACACGAGAGCTGTGCATACTTGTCTCTCAGTGCAGATGAACAAGCTCTTTCTTCAAAAGCAGATCTCAATGGATATTGACACACATGAGAAAACAAATTCTAATGTCTCTATATTCATATGTTATGACTGAACAGATACAGACGAGTGGTCTCTCTTCAGCAAAGAACTGCTAACTCAACTCAGCACAAGAGCGCACACTTAAAAGGAGGTTGAAATTGTCTTTGTTTCTTCTAACCGGTTTCTGGCATTATAGCTTTTGTCAGACAAAATGACAAAAGTGTAAATTCAACCAGTGTAAGGTTCAGATAACATTGAACCTACACACACACCTGACTGCGTCGCATCTTCATACCACAGCTGGCTGGACAATTTGTCTGCACCTCTTTACACTCCTCTGAGATGTGCCTCTGTAATCATTGACAATGTGCAAAAATACATGCCCTATTTAAATAAATTACAGATCAACCCTCATTAGTACATAATGCTTGCAAAAGAGGAAAAATTACTTAGTAATGAGGGTTATGTATTAATGAAATTACTCACTAATGAGGGTCAACAGCCACAAATTGCTCATTCTTATGTGTTATCGAGGGTAAGGCACGGTTGCAGGCAGAGCATCTCACTGTATAGGTACACAATGCAGTACTGCAGTACTAATGGAATTACTAATGTAGAAATACCACCAAATACTGGAAAGAGACATATGCCTGCGGACAACTTCCCTGCACATATGTGTGCACACACACGCTAGCACTCCCACAAAGTGAGTTTACATTACCCCAATACAATTATGTTAGTTGGCGCCAAGCTGGCACCGCAACCTCTGACAGTGGAGGTGCGGAATGGAAACTAATTAGGTGTGAAGTTTCCTTGCATGTGCTAAGTTCATCGTAATGATCATAGGCTGGTGCTACAGGTAATAGACTGATGATTTTACACTATAATGAGGGATGACAGCCGCACGAAAGCAAAATTTCTAATGCTATAATGTAAATTATGTTGTAACAGATTATGTATAAACGAGTAGGCCATGCATACATTTAATATTGACACTGATTGGGAAGAGATCAAAGTTATGTATTGACAAGGTTTATGCACTAACCAGGGTCATTGTAATGACGTTTGACCTGTAATTAGTGTTACCCATGCAAAATATGCTTCTTTACTCCTGTTAGTTTAGAAAGTTGAAAGCCAGCTGCTGTATGAAATGCAGGTCTTTTGTAAAAGATCTAACCATGAAATCATGACAAAGACAATTAAATTCTGATTATTCCCACCTCGATATCAGACAGTCGCAACTTCTTCTGGCAGTGCGGACAACTGGTGTCCCGGTACAGGCAGTCCTGCTCTACGTGGAGCTCAAGCTTGGCATGTTGAACAGCTTGGAGACAGCCACGTGCTCGGTAAAGACAAGGTACAATGCTGAATGGGCAATCAGATAAGTGGTCCTAGAAAGAGACCAAGACAGCATCAGTATTGCCAAAACAACAAACCATCCCCTTTCATCAATGTCAATAGCATCTGAGCAGCTGTTCTTTGCTGGAGAGAACATCAGACAATGCTGGCAAGCCACCTTAATCACTTACAACAAGAAATGCTCAGAGGGCATTTCTTTTGAATTTCACCATGTTCTGGTAGACATTATTGCTTGTCACATGCAATACTAATAGAACATGACATTGTCCACAGCAAATCTAGGATTAAATTCTTCACTTCATTGCTAAACTACAACTACACCAGCCTGTATGTTACTGACCTTCAGGGACTTGAGGGGACCTTTCCAACCACAGCTTGCCACGCTGTTTGAGCACTTCACATTTAAACACAGTACTTCACGGCGGCAAAAGTTGTCAGGATGTGCCTGCATGAATTATAGCACAGATGTAGACATAATTATATCAATATAATAAAAACGCTGCAGATACAAGGATAAGGTACCATATTTCTTCAAATAATCGCCACAGTGATTATTAAAATTCCAACCCTGGAAGTGCGCCGATTAATCGAGGGTGGTGTTTAATAAAAATCTATCAATTTGGCAAGGGGCATAAAAGTCTGCAACTGTTTATTTCCAGTGTCTGTACATGTAGCTGTGAAGGCCAGCACCATGACCAGAACTGGTGGATTCTAGCACACGTTGGTGTTGAATGGCTACAAGAAGTTGCTGTTTGCATGTAAATTACCACCACTGGGAGGCAGAAACAGTATTTTTCAGATCAAGCGCAATGTAACCACATCTTTTCACAACATCTCTGCTCCCAGTATCTACCATTGGCTTCTCAATTCCTGAACTGCGTGGGTTTATTTTCAAAATACCGTACCTAACATACATGTACTAGTATCGACATATCACCATTGTTTCAACGCTCTCACAGACCTACTGTACAGATTAGATGTGGGGCGTGGAATAATTGCCACAGCGATTATTCGATGGCAGTGATTATTCAAAGAAATACAGTAAAGAAGAATTACGTAAAGCAAAGAAGACAGCTAGATGGTTTGCCAGCAATTGCTGCCTATTTAACTTGTACAGAGCAAATTATCATCATCTACACGGCAAACACAGAGAACTCCCAATGCAGACAAACATGAAAGATTTTACTTTCTCTCACTAACACATACCACACACATACACACACACGCACACACACACAACACACACAACACACACACACACACACACACACACACACACCACACGCACACGCACGCATGCACACGCACACACACGCGCACACACGCACACACACACACAACACACACAACACACACACGCACACGCACGCACGCACATGCACGCACGCACACGCACGCACGCACACATACACAACGCACAACACACACAAACACACACATACACACACGTGGCTGCATCATGCACACAAAACATGGACAAAAACACAACAGACACGCACACCCCACACACATACACATGCACATGCACACACATGCTGCACACATTACCCTTCTAGTCGTAGTATTTTTCATACACTCCACGAACATGGACACTTTTGGAGGATTTACAACTCTAGCAGCACATTTACTTTGTTCACTGGCTCACGGCAATCTTGAACAGGACATTTTGGTGAAGCAGAACTGTGTTGAGAAAAAATGCAGCATTGCACCTCAAATGAGCCCAATATGAAATCTGACTTTGAATTTACACAATCAGAATTAGATTGCAATAAAAAAACCCATTACTTCACATATCCATTTTCATTGAGGAAATTATGTGAGAATTATTGAAGCTTTACTGGTCAGCATATTCTGTGGCAAACGTCACATGCAGATAGTGAATAAATGTTACGAAAGAAGTATTGGTCTATTAAATTCTGTTTGTAACAACTGTCTACAAGATTCCTCACCTTATGATTGGCTCCAAGCATGACCGGCAGAACCGATGGCCACAAGGGTCAGTCTGCACGGGCTCTCGTAGAGCAAACTGGCAGATGTTACAACGGTTCTTTGCATCTAGTGGCGGATCAAAGTCAGCATCATAGCCAACCCTGCTGTCTGCTCGCTCATCCAGAGTGTTGCCACCCAGCACATCTGCAATGAAACTCACTTCACTTGCGGACTCATCTGCAAGGTCTCGACCAGCACCACTAGGGCCTGTCCAGCCTTTCTGTATGACTAATGGCAGCTGGACAACACCTATTGGGATTATGCTGTCTTCATCCTGAGAAGGCAAGGAAGCTGGCAGTGGCTGTTCAGCTTGTGCAGAAGGTGTGGCACTTGCAAAATCAAAGTCAATGCTTCTCTGAGAATGGTGAACACCTGCTGCAGCAGGGTGAGGGTGAGGGCCATTTCCTGCTGGAGCTGGTACGACCTTTCTGGCTTGTGGCAAATCAACGTCTGCCAAGCCTGGTTGAAAAGGCAAAGAAGTATGTTGAGGAACATGCTGTGCCAATTGTACACGCAGCTCTTCTTTCTTGAAGACATTCAGATCTGGGATTCTCTTCTGAGAATATGACTGCCTGGAGGAGTTTTCTCCAAGAGAGATTGGTCCGTGTTTCTCATGTGATCGTAAAAATGAGTCACTAGACTCACTAAGGGAGTTGTATGAAGAGCTAGTGAGATCACTTGATGCTGTGCCATTCAGGCTGTATTTGGATGTTGACGAGTACTCACCAGTTGTGCTCGCACTAGTGTAGTATGACGATGAAAGTGTTCCATCAGAGTCACTTGAGTCCTCTCTACCGTTAAGATGATGATCAGGACAAAAATGATAGTTTCTGCCACCATCAGGCATATGTCACCAAGCTGATGATGTTGGAAATTGTGCTGCTCTGTGCAGCTCAGTTTGATGAACGTGGACTTGCCTTCCAGAGGTTGGCAGATTACTCCCATGATTGTAATTGTCTCTTCTTGGAATCGCGCAGTCATCAAGAGAGATTGGTGCATGTTCGTGTCCGGATGACTCAGGAATATAGTCATCATTCTGCCTTTGATGCATTTGGTCAGAATTTCACGGAGTATCCTCTACCAGCACAAACAAATGAAACAACAAGCAAAAAAATTAGTAAAAACGGCAAAGTGAAGCTGAGGGTTTCCTCTGGGTTCTTCGGTTTCCTCCATCAACAATAAAAAAAAATAAAAATAAAAATAAATCGCCCTAAACACTCTAAAGCAGTTATGCAGCAGGTTATTCCCCTACTGCCAAACTTGGCATTGCTGCAGAATGAGCCCGGCTGCTTGGGTGGGATGGGTCGTGGTTGTCCGTACAAGTCCCTGTGCCTATAATGAATTGTCACTGCAATGGTGGGAGCTGGTCTGGGACTTCCACGGCACTGCTCGACCTAGCCAGTGAGTGATTAAAAAAAACAACAACGAAGAAACGTTAACTCTCTCAAATAGCTAACTCCTTCATGACCTCATCCTCCCTTAAATTCAACCGTTTTGACCATTCTTGTGCCGGTAGATCCCTTGTTACTAGACTAGTACTGTCGGTGAACATGCATGTGCCCAGTCGAACCGTAGCAATAGACCGTAGAAGACGGACTGGGCTTGCTAGACACCGGTGAGATCAACTGCAAGAGGGAAATAGGGACCAAGCCATCGAAAAGCCAAGGTCCTAATAACATTTGTAAAATATTAATGTAGAAATTAATTACCTCTATAAAACAGAAAATTAGGATAAAAGGTTGTATATAATTGAGAAATTATATATGTAAAACTATAAAATAACAAGGTTATCCTCTTCTGAGTGAAATGCAACCTTATCGTGGTTCAGAAGTTTAGTAACTTTTATAAAGTGAAGCTAATAGCATTTCAAAAAAATAATTTCAATTTTCATATTTAAAATAATTGTAATAAAATTTATATTATTATTAAATATTAATAATTAAATTAACGTTTAAAATATATTAAATTTATAATAACATTTTTTATAAATTTATTTTTTTAATAGATTAATTTTAAAATTAACTAATTCTTATAAATAATTTTATTATTTCCAAATGTACTATAACTATTTATTAAATTAATTCAAAAACTAATCAATTGATAAACTTTTTTTTTGAAAGAAAAGAAAGAGAGAGAGAGAGAGAGAGAGAGAGAGAGAGAGAGAGAGAAGCAGACTGACTGCGAGACTCTGGACAGTAAAAGAAATATTAGCTAATAGTACTTTCGTTTCCGCCATCTCTGCTACTAGTTTGCCAAAGTGGCATCAAACCCAGTATGTGTAATGTTTATTTTTCTCTTCCATTTAACCGCTGAGGAACTACAGACAAGTTGAACAGTCGCTATAAATTCCCGAATAAGCCCCAAACGCAAAACACGACAAAAGAAAAGCGGCGCCCGAAAGCTGTCTCTACAAGCCGAAACTGATTTTCGTTTCCGCGTATGCCCTTTGCACTCACATTGCCACATTCATGGATATCAGAAGTTCGATTA
This sequence comes from Nicola tetela, assembly GCA_028565695.1. Classification (NCBI taxonomy): domain Eukaryota; kingdom Metazoa; phylum Porifera; class Calcarea; order Clathrinida; family Clathrinidae; genus Nicola; species Nicola tetela. The sequence goes on from JAOWAW010100329.1 coordinate 14,258, forward strand.
CTCTTATCAGCAGCGAACGCAAAGACGCTTTATAACCTTTCGGCATGAGGATAGACTACGTGGAACGTTTTAGGACAGACAATGAATGTTGAAACGAGGTCTTCCAAGAAAAGTAAAAATAGTGCGAAATTTCATTATCCCTATCACTGTATCTGCCAACTTCCTTTTACGCATTTCCTTCTATTGGGGCATATTGACGATTCAGCTAAGTTTGTATGTCCCGGGTTCCCGGCCCCGCCGGATTTGCTGTGATGTACTGCTGCAAACCTGGGCGGATGGGCCGTAATTTCGGTGGCCCGTAAAAACAATCTTCAAGCTGCAATCTAAAATATTGTTGACGAGGAACGCGTTCGCTGACAGGCTCAGCGGTGAAAACAGCAACTGTGTTTAGTTATAGTTTATCTCCTCATTCCTAACGAGTAGAACGGACACCAAAACACTAGAATGGTATATCCCGGAAACCTATACCAATAAAAGATTCATAATCTCCCTCTCATGCCCGCCTGTCGAGCGTTGTCTTCGCCGACGGCCTCTATATGCCCTGAGTGCGCTGCGACCCCTGCCATGCTGCGCGGCATCTTCCACGCCCGTTCATCATGATCATCTAAGATAAGAACAAGTTCCAAAAAGTCTTTAGGGCAAAAATAGGGTAAGTGCCCAAACCACACTTAATCCACACGCGCCCACAAGCGCAATCGCGCCATTCGTCAACCCTGCCACGAACAGAAGCACAGCCGACGACGTCGAAGCAAATGGATGCAGTTTAACGTTTGGCATCTTGCTGTAAACGGCTAGTTTGCATACACAGCCGCATTCAAAACCCTGTAGGCACGAAGGAGCTGGCTGCTTCGACAGGGGAATAAACTACCTGAACTGTGGACGCAAACAAAGTGTGGACATTATTCTCTACGACATTGACTTCTAGGCTGAAGAAAAGCCCGCCATCAACTGAGCGCTGTAAGGCTAAACGTGTAAAATCGAAAGGCCCCGGCGCAGAATAGCCTCATGACCAAGCTACGCTAGCGTAGCTTGTTGCGGAATACCAATAAACTAGCGCAGATCGACACCTACCATACGCAGGAGTAGGCCCCATTCTACCACAGATACTAGCGGTTCACGGCCCGCGCGAGAAGGCCCGAGGGGGCTCTGTCTGTTTGTCTGTCTGTCTGTTTGTCTGTCTCTGTCTCTGTCTCTGTCTGTCTGTCTCTATCTCTCCCTCTCTGTCTGTCTGTCGGTCCGTCCATCCGTCTCTCTCTCTCTCTCTCTCTCTCTCTCTCTCTCTCTCTCTCTCTCTCTCTCTCTCTCTCTCTCTCTCTCTC
>JAOWAW010100340.1:5298-15575 GCA_028565695.1 Nicola tetela
GATCATAGTAACGAATGCACATGGCACATTCAGAGATCATAGTAACGAATGCACATGGCACATTCAGAGATCATAGTAACGAATGCACATGGCACATTCAGAGATCATAGTTTGTTTACGCCGAGCTAGCGCTGGAGAGTCTGTTTATTGGCTCTCGATGACAACGTATAAGGATTACGTTAGCAGATGCGAGACGTGCAATCGTTGCCGCGTACACGGCCAGGCCAGCGAGCCTTTCATCCAACATCAACGACCGTTTCCGTTCCATCGACAAAATTGCAGTAGATTTGTTTGAGCTCGAAGGACCTCGATTTTTGGTGACGTGTCATTACTGGAGCAACTACATTGAACTTGATGAGCTGAGATCGACATGAGTAGCAGCTGTGATCAAGTGTTTAAAACGGCATTTTGCCACTCACGGCATACCTTAAGATTTGGTCACAGACAATGGACCTCAATTTGTTGCCGATTACTTCAAACATTTTGCCAGGCAGGGGATGTTTAAAGTTTAAACACGTTACGATCGCGATGAGTCCTTATTACCGTCAGTCAAACTGTCTGATTGAAAGCGCAGTGAAGACCGCAAAAGGCTTTGTCCGGAAGGGGTTAAATGACAACGTGGATGTGTGAATGGCTTAACTAGCCCAAAGAAACACACTGGGGGAAGGATTTACCATTTCACCAGTACAGCGATCAACGAGTCGGAGGACCCGAAATGAGATGCCCCTCACTGAAGCATTATTGCGACCATCAGTAGGTCGAAAGGTTGACATGGAAAGTCGATCAAGACGGCAGAAGAAGATAAACGTGTTGAAAATTCGAGGAGCATTACCTCCACTAGACGTTAGGGCGTTTGCATGGATGCGGCTGTGCATACCGGGTCAAACTAATTATAAGTGGATTCCGGCAACTGTCATTACAAGGGATGGAGCCCAGGTCTTAGAAAGTGGAGACTGAAGATGGGCGAGTGTACTGCCGGAACAGAAAGGATCTGAGGTTCGTTTCCACGTATCCTGTAGAGTGTAAAGATTCTGATGACGAGGAAGATTTGAGCAACACGGAAGAAGTAGATGATTTAATAAGTCGAAGATGTGGTTAGCGAAAAAGGAATAAACATGAGTGACAGAGGTGAGAAGCAGCACGGACTTCGACGTAGTTCAGGACGCATTATATCAGGTGGAGCGATTGCATTTATTTGTGGTCCTTGCGCGTTGAGTTCTTGAGCTTGTTCGGAGCTTCTTGAGAAGATCTACTTGACAAAACAAGAGAAATGTACATAAGGATAGCAAGAGGCAGAGAGCATCAGTAGTACTACTGGATGGAGTTATTTTTTAAGTCCTCCAGGTGCACGCATGGCCGTCGACGCGATCGTGACGCGAAGAACAACACTGCAGTTACACTGTTGTCATTCTGCGAACCAGAGGCAGCAGTTCTTTCGCTGACACGAAAAAAAAGAAAAAAAAAAACGTTTGACGAAATTACCCTTCCTAAACCTGAGCAGCATGGGCTCACATGAAAGTCGGAAGAGCCTTTTAATCGGACCAAAGCCAACCTTCATCCATGGCGCCGGCCGGCTGCATGCCCCGCCCCGACATCAAAATAGGCTCTCTTTCTGCCAGGATTGCCAGTATCATAAGGGGGCACAGCTCAGTTTCAACCGAGAGATCACAGGAGAAGATTTTCTGCAAACGAAGCGCTTGCACGACCTCCAGTTTCTTGGAAGACGGTATCCGTGTGCGTCGGTCTTCATAACGCTGGCAACTTCACAGCTTTCATTTACTGAAAAGATTCGCGGGCATGGCAGTAATACGCCTTGGACCACGGCGCAGAGTTGCAGTGGCAGGGTTAAGAATACTCACCTGTAAATAAACCTGAGAACGTCACGTGCTTCGTCTGGATATGCAGCGCCTGGTACACGTTGCAACTGCATGCATGTCACTGAAGGCTTTTTTTCACGACAGCATGTGCAAGCACACGCCAAGGGCGAGATGAAGCTACTACGACAACTATACTAGACGAGCGCCTAGCAACGACGCGCATGTACATGTGCCAGACCGGCTAGCAAGTTAAACGTGAAACTGCTGGCTGATGGATGCACCAGATCAGTGGAACAGTACAGGAGCTTGGAGTAAGCAAAAAGCAAAACGAAAAAAGTACAACAGCAAAATGGCTAAATCATCAGTTGTGGCCCGCAACTCTGCGTGCCACCGCAAATCTCGCGCTCGCATAATGTTTACGTGACCTCTGTGGGCGGCGCCATGTTGGAGTTTTGGAAGTGACCTGACCTTATCATCCCTGTGCGTTTGCTGGGCTGCTTGTAGATTATCAAGCGTTTCGGGACCTGTGGGCCTCGACTCTGAGTTCAGATTTTGATTGAGCCGCGCCCACTTTGAGGGGTCTCGGGCGGTGCGGATGGCGCTGGGCGCAAGGTGGGCAGCTTACACATTTCCCGACGCACGCACTTACGCACACACACGCAGACGCGCCTGCGCAATAACACGATTTCTCGTTAAATTGAGTGTCTTTATTATTTTGCCAATAAAACCGTCGAGAGTACGAGCAGAAGATCAAATGTTTTGGGGCGGTTAAACCCTGCAAACTCATGTTCTATGGCTCAATTTCCGAAACGTCCGTCTCAAATTATCTTATCATAAGTTTCGTAAAGATATCTGGCACTTTATGCTCTCAAACAACAATTCTCAGTCAATTATAGACAAACAGGTTTTGTGGAAACATAGCTAGCGTATGCTGTGATGAGGTCTTCAGTAAAGGATCAAAAAAAGGTCTTTGAAGGAGGCTTGAAAGCGTTCAAGGACAGGGCTGAATCCTGATCTAGTTTGTTTCGATGGGAAGTTTTCTTTCTTGAGTAGGAGAATCAGCCGGCGAGAACCTGTCGCTTGTCGGTTGCAGTCGCTCAACGGGCGGCCTAACGATCAGTACGCGTGCGCAGATGACGTGTGACAGCTGTTAGCGACATCCGCACTGTGTTGCTTTGACGTGTTCGTACCTTTGGATGGAATAGTTGCTCGCGTCTTTGCTCGCTATCATGAATGCCACCGGTTCAAACTTAATAGGCACGCAACACAGCTCTATGCCGTCGGGCAGGGGTTGTTTCGTCTCTCGAAGGCGATGAATGACTACATCACGGATAGCCGCGTGTCTAGTTGGAAACTTGAGCTGGCCAATCTGACAGCGACCGATACAATCACCGATGTCGACCCAATACGGGGCCACAATGTGACGATAACCCATCTTCTGGAATACGACTTTCAAGCGGAGAAGTTTGCACGACGATGGTGCTATGTTGGGAAGAGCCTCAAGCGCTCGCCTCCTCCGAGGCGCATGCGCGCCTGTTGAATTTTCCGGAAGATGTTCAACATGCTTGACAACCATAGAATCGACGGATTGCTCAAGGCTGTCGACATACACAGCCAGGAGCGGTAGGCTGTCAACATTTGAAGGGACGAGGTCAAAAACGGAATTGGCTGCCACGCTGGTCCATGTCGTGGATTGCGTCTGATTTCGTAATGACGCACCTCGGTGCGATTGGCTGACCACGTCCAGGCTGAATCTGATCTTTCGGGCTGGATTCGCGTCGGCCTTAAGCGAGCGAATGAGGCCGGTGACATCGAGAGTCTCCCAACCACGATGAGCAAAGCTTACTTGCTTCCGAGCTACAACAACGAACTGTCGACGCGCGTCCTTGGGAGTATGGTAGTTGACAGCTACCTATTTGAAGCGGAACAGCAGAACACCACACATAAATCAAAAAGGAAAGGAAACATACGGGAAAATACACGTTGTTATTGACCAAAACGAAGTGGAACTTATGTATGATCAGCGTCCAAATGCACGAGAGTAAGCGTTAAGAACCTGGATACACTGTTCTAGCTTGCGAGGAAACTTGGGATTGTTCTCTCTACCCGTAGAGTACCTCGCCTAAAGAATGAGCAAGACTCTGTAGTCATGCGACCCTCACGTGGCATGGCAGCAAGTTACTGGTAGAGTGCGACAGTCTGACGGCATGGCTGGCATGGGAATTTCCCTGCAGGATTAGTGACCTGGTTTCCTCCTTTTCCGAGTCTTTTCTAAATTCTTCAACCAACCAGAGTTTATGTCATGACCAGGAATGATGGCGAGAGAGATTGTCTGCCTTACCTGGAATCGCATCGCCTTCCCTGCCTGAATAGGCAGCCTGTTGATTCTGCTCGCGAACAGCTTTCGAAGTCGCAGTTCGGCATGCAGAACGTGGTGCATCTCTCGATGAGGTTTTGCTAAACGCTTGAACAAATCGCCCGTTGAAAAGACCAGACGATTTGTCCTCGATGAACGACCTACAAAACAGAGAAATAGCCACGTCATCAAGGGCCAACTAACTCAGGTTGAAGCTCTGAAGGCGCTAAGAGCCGCTACAAATATTAATTAAGGCGGGGGTCGTGTTTCATTTTGCAGAGCTCCAATGGGTGTGGTGAAATATGAGTTCTATTTGTCATGTAATTCACCGCTTCCCCATCAATGAGCTTCATCAGTGGAGTATAAGATAAAATTAAGTGAAAAGATCGGCAGCGCTAGCGGTGGACTTCTTGCGCTCTGCATTACACATTGTCGGAGACTCGTATCGCGACTCGGCCGGCCTGCAGTTTGTTGCGGGATATTGCGCGTGCGCCATTATTGTTAGCGTTTCATGCTCTAGCTGTCCTATACCAGTGCTGACCTGGTGACCGAAACATTCGGCGTTTATTCCCTACCACAGGAGTTATCCGTCCGGAGCGCGACAATTAGCCTGTGGACCACGCTTTGGTGCACCTGTGGCTCTGCGTTGGAGGGTTTCATCGAGCAGAAATCTGAGCGCTTAGTAATAATATTATCCACGCACATAAACACACACTAGAACGTACAACATGTACAAGTACCAGCTGGTAGCTATGATGCTTAGATAATAATAAATATCTCATATGCGAATGGTTTAGGTCACGCTACAGGGAGGGCCTGTGTCTGCTAGTCCGAATAGAATCGAACACCTACGGATTGAACAGAAGCGCGCGTTTCGGTATTGCTCTTCGAGGTGTTCTTCGATCGCCACAACATGAACGATGCCATAATACCGATCATCTCGTGAGGCTTCTGTCCATAAAAATGAGGATAAATGTTGTCGGGAAATCTCCAACACGAAAGAAAGGGTTCAAGTAATCCTCCCCTCCCCTCCCCCCACCACCACCACCACCAACATTCCAACTATAAGTTCGTTTATCAATTAAAAAGATGTCTGGCAAAGCGCAGGTCAGTGTTCTGGGGTTATCGTCAACATGCACGAGCAACATCCAACCTGAGACTGTTGTAGCACACGCAAAAAACTGCAAGCAATTTCACCTTTGGCCTTGTTGACAAACGTCCAAACAGCATCCGACTCTTCCATCAGCTCGTTGCGGGTCGGCCTCACTGCGCCGCTCTCGTCTGTGATGCTGCTGTAAAGCGTCTTCACAAAGCTAGGCACCCGACGCAATGAGCGCTTGCTCGCTTGCTCCTGCGCACGCACGCACGCTAACGCGATAAGCAAACAGTAGAGTTTCATGTCAACGTTGTGGGCAGCCTTCGAACAGTCTCCCGCCTTCAGGGGCTCTCGAGGAAATATTGCTCTACCCTGCCGCGAGACCCTAGGAATTAGTTTTTGAAGCTCGCAGGTCGCTTTCGCCAGCTCTCTGCCGGTTCCAAAGGAAATTGTCGTCTTTTATAAGCGATCGCCTGCAAGCTTTTGCCAAACCCTTGAGGCGCCTAGTTCGCCAGAGCCAAGCCATTTCCGAGCGAGGCACGTATCCCGATCTCTTGCTTATGTTGCTAACCAAGCGCGAATCACTTTGTGTGAGAACATCGCCGCCACCTCCTATCGACGCGCCAACGAGGCCGCAGCCCTGCGGCGTTTTCTTGCCAAGAGAGAGCGGATGATTAGTTGCAAGAAGATAGATCGGGACGGACCCATGGCCAGAGGCTTTGGAAGGCCTGCAAGAAAGCGAGGAACGTGTGGGCGAACACAACATGAAGTGGAAGATTGTGAGCTCAAGAGACTCAGGCAGCCCTAGGCTGAACGCTTTTAGAACGGGTGTGTGCATAGAGGGGGCCACGCGCTCGGCTTGCTATGCGTGTGGGACGTGGGATAGCGATTGTATCATCGCTAGGGAGAGTGCCTCTCTGTTTGCAAGAATTTGTTGTCAGCTGCGGAACTGGTGTCCAAATACTCCTGCAACTATCTTGCAAGATGCCGATAAGACTGTGACTTACTGTAGATAGGCCCACACGATGTCAAGGCGTCATCCGACCAGATCAGTCGGCGTCTTCATCGTTTTTAGACGTCTCAAAGACGGCGACACGTGACTGTGTAAACGGAGGTCTTATACTCTGATGCAGAGCATAGCGCGCGATAATGACGTTCGCCATTTGCGCTTTCCTGTCTTGTCTAGTGCGTTAGCTCTCTGACGTCGAAAGCACTGCGCCCGCCTACAAGACTAACCACGTTCCGGGCTGCGCTACAGTCGATCTGTCTCACGGACGTCGTAGGAGCGTGTTAGATCAGCCATTACCGTTCTTTGTTATCTAGTTCATCTGAAGCTGCGCATGCGGCGATTTCTTTTCTTCCTCTTATCTTTAATGATGATAAGAGCTAATTAGGCAAACCGGCTTTCTTCTCGATTTCACAGCATTTAATAGCAAGAAGGTATGTGTCACAGCATGCAGAAAGGCCGAAGTGGTATATGTATACCGCTGAAGAATGAGCACTGTTGGCGGCCTAATAATAACAATGCTAACACTTGGACTGACTGCTCAAAGCGCTTTTCGACACCTTGTCACTTTTCAAAAGATGGAAATCACCGGGTCAATGGTCATCCCCATTTTCAACTCTGAGTGCCGAGCCTAAAAATACAATCCAGCAGAGCTTGCTGTCAGCCGGGCTGAACTGTACCGAGCGTGGGACTCTATGGGGCGTGACTTTGTCAGAGTTCGACCGATTGGCCTCAAGGAAAGATTCCGAAAGGCCACAGCTCGCTTCTAGTTGTTTGTCCGTCTTCAACGTGTGCAGCTCTTTATAGACAGCCTAACTACCATCTGAGACAGGGGGCATAGCATGCAGCCACACCTCACGGTTTATTCCCTTATTTGCAAGACGCCTAGCGTAGCCAAAACCGTCTGCTGCAGGCATTCTTGGGAAACTTGGAATTTCCTTTCCAAAAGTGCTCAGAAACCCACTTATCTCAAATTCCGGTCCTTTTATTGTAATCCCTTCTTTACCAAAGCGCCCATGCTAGGAGTCTTCCCACGGTGGTATCTTTTAAGCGAGCTGCAAGCTAGACACGAAAAAACCCAACAGAGCTTGGTGAGCTGAAGCAGACTTGCCAGAGGCTTCTTTGCTCAAGCCATCGACTAAGAAACTGAGAAACAGAGCAAAAGCTTCTTTCAAGTTCTGGGTCACAGATAAGAACGGCTTCACAGGGGTAACGTCCCTGCAGATCGAGGCGAACTCAGAAAAAAAAGGCTTATCTGTACTAAGTCCTATTGACGGGTATCGGCGGCTTGGCGAGTATCGAACACAGACTATGTGAACACTACTTTTAACTGAACTAGCTACTAACCGAAGTCAAGCCTGTTTAGTGTGCACATGCGACATGTTATTATAATTTTCTGCCGAATTCTAACCCAAACTACAAGTGTGTAGTTTAACCGGAGCCTATACTTTGATCGATGCATGATCACTGCCCTACGTCTTGGTGGACAGACCAGTCTCAGCGGCTAATGCTAGCATCACTGCTGTAACCACGCCGGCTTTACTTCTAGTAGTTCTACTACTAATCTAGATTCGCAAGGTCGTGGCGCTATCAGCATAAATTCAACTTAAAATTAGGGTTGCTCTGGCCTTTGCGCACCAGCGGATAGCACCCGGTGCAGCTGTTCAACTTGACCCTCAAGTTTCACTTGCCAGCGACCACTGGTGGCTAGATCTGTCCTAGCTCTCTGTAGCTTGTTGCATTTGCCACGGTGGGCACCTTGGCAGGGGCAATGGCGACGTACGTGGTCAGTTGTAATCAGGCCACTGAGCAACTTTTGCTTGCTCATTCTTGTTTTTCAAGTGTTTATGCTGACGGTATGTTGGGAAGTAAGTACTGGAGGTGTAGAGTTTAGTGTGAGATAGCATGCAGAATAGTTTTTTTTTCAACTAAAGCGGGCCTCTGCGCTGGTACAGTTGGCAGACAGCGAACCGTTCTATTCTAGGGTTAATGTTGCAACCATAGAACCCGACTGACGGGAGCTACTATTGCTGTTGTATACTTATAAGCTGTTGCACTTTTGCTAGGGCAATACTGAAGCTGTTTTGTTTGACGTGTTTTATCCAGCTGTGTTGGCCAGTCAGCGTCGGGAGATTCGCGATCTCAGTGCGCAGTAAGTTGAAGGCCTTTCCGTCCACATTCCGTATTCCACAGGCAATAGCTTACAGTGGTTCCATTTTCCAGAAGCGAACGCACATCGCCAAGAAACTAAACACTTCTCTACAGTAGCTAAACCACAGTGCAGGTGGGGAGTTTCTGCTAACCGTTCCAACTGTTGTCGGGTTTCTGTGCACCTCGGTCCCCACGTGTGGTAACACGAAGTCACTAAATATGAAGTCATCATGCTGTTAGGCCCGTCCGGCCGACGTTTAACGTTCAGTCATTCATGGTATTGGAACTGGCCATGAGATCTGTCGCTTAGGCCATCAGTTTTTTAATCAGTGTTTTGCGTCACCTTTTTCTAACCAAGGATACGAGGGAGCGCTCAAAAAAAAGTACCCACAGTATTCTGTATGTAATAACCCCACTAGGTACACCAAGAGATATTATGTAGGAAGTCACCACCAAGCATTCTGATGTCAATCTGGGATCGGGGCTAGATCGGAGCCAGATCGCGTGTTAGATCGAGGGCTGCGCGTGATATTGGACCGTATAAGGCCGGTCCCTATAGGCCCTAGCCCTGCGCTTGTTACCCGACCCATGGGCAATCTACGCTCATGTTGAAACGTCACACCATCAGAAAGGACAAAGCAGTTCGCTGCCACGCAAAGCCGCAGTTCGCGCCGATTTTGTGCAGGCTGATGTGTGCTGTGATCTTGATACGTTGACCAGCCGCTACCTACTGTAGCCCCGAAGCGACCTCGAAGAACACGTGCACGAGCCCCGACGCACTGTACCGTAGTTTTTGTTTGTTTGTTTGTTTGTTTTTTTTCTTAGACGGTGGCCCTGAGATACGCGCGCGGGTGACGCAAAACACTGATTCAATAACTGGTGGTCTTATCATTGAGAACTCAAACAGGAGTGGCATGCCTTTAAAAGTTCTCCAAATTAACCATGCACCGCGGCTGCATCATCACGATGAGGTCTCCATTCTCTTTCAGTATAATGTATTATGTTATACATAATTAATATAACGTCGCGCACATCAATCTGACTAAAAGTACCTCTCGGCTGCGTTGGTCATCGCTGCATGTCTGCTGAATGTGTTGTAATACAGACGATCATTGGATCATCGGATCACTACCCGGAACAGACCGTTGATAAAAACAAAATCTGATTGCTAAGACTAGACGGTGACTAGCTTCTTGTCCCGCACCAACGTCAACACTGAGACCTGGCGCTGGGAAACTGGCAGGAATTCATGGTCATCTCCGGTGCGAAAATACATCGTTAACAATTGAAACGCCCCACTGCCACGAACGCGGTAATGAATCATGATCATGTACAGTCTATCTGAGGTGTGGTGAAGATCCGTGAAAGTCACCTGTAGGCTTTTCATTGACTATACCCACGATACGCGGTAACTGCCTGGAGTTCGCACATGCGAAGTACCATTGGCAGAATACCAAAGTAGACAAGCCATGGTGAAATCGCTTAGATTTCCGCAAACCAATTGCTGAAGAGTTTAGAGTTCAACGAGAATGACGGTTTCTCCCTTTTGCGAGTGTACGTGTGTGCCCATCGAGTTTACTCTGTCACCACTGGAGGGAGTTTGCATCATCGATAGAAGCCTAAGCTCGTGCTAGCATAGCCGGTAAACCCGCTCACGCGTCCTGTGGGAATTTAATGGCGGCTTAAACGGCGCTTGTTCTTAGTTCATTCTGATCCAGTAGCCTTTCTTTCAATGAAGACGGGGGCGGATGATAATGCTTAAGTCGTGGCAAGTCGTAGATCTGACAATGCAATCATTCTAACTGGTTTAGCCTCGCCCTCTCTGAGTGAGCAAGCGGCAGCCACTAATGA
>JAOWAW010100351.1:0-15575 GCA_028565695.1 Nicola tetela
CTTCTTCTTCTTCTTCTTCTTCTTCTTCTTCTTCTTCTTCTTCTTCCTCCTCTTCTGCTTCTTCTTCTTCTTCTTCTTCTTCTTCTTCTTCCTCTTCTTCTTCTTCTTTTTCTTCTTCTAAATTTCTCCTTGCCTATATTGTTATTGTTATATCCTGTCTTCACCCTTTTATTTCTTTTTATTTATTGATTTATATTTATTTATTTGCATTATGTTTTACTTAGGAGAGTGGCTCGATAAGTGTTGCACCATTTTTTCTGCAATCCTGATTAAATATATACAACACAATACAACACATCTGGCGCTGGCATATTTTACCAAAATTGATGACAGCATCTCCTCCATCCATTCCTGTTCATCAGTTTCGCTGGACCCAATAATCTCTTTGACCTTCCTTGCTTATTGGCTGCCCTTTTTGCTATGACATACCTGTGCCATATGGCCTCTCTTTCCACAATTAAAGCATTTCACCGGCACTCAGCTGAGCCATGCTTGTCTGAGCCACAGCATGTGCATCGGCCTCGCTTGTCACCACTCTGGCCTACATGTATTTTATCGGCGCAGGTTTAATGTACTGATGATGCACTAGTAGTATCCGTTGTGTTTTGATTTGGGTAGACTTCATTTCCGGATCCATCATGCTCACCGAGCATAGCTGTCGGGTGTAGTTGATGAATATGTCGCTCTGTCACTTCAGCACTTCTTGCTATTGTAATCGCTTGCTCTAGCATCAGTGTCTCATCTAACGTCTTTCTCTGGGCTGACTCGTTCATGCCGCATACTAGCCTGTCCCTCAAATTTTTGTCCAGCTCTGTTCCAGAGTCACAATCAGCCACTAACTGTCATAACGCTGCAACATACTCAGCCGTTAACTCTGTGCTCAAGCAAACGCGGCTGTGACACCTGAATCTTTGCATGATGACCGAAGGCTTGGGGTTCCATTGGTCCTGTATAAATTGACATAGCTCACCACAGTCTTTTCTGATAGGCCTCTCCGGCATGCACAAATTTCACAACAGCTCTTACGTTTCCTTTCCACAGTCAGTAACACTGCTCTTCTTCCCTCTGTATGCGTGTCTTTGAAGGCATTCACCACAAATGCTAACTCCAACCATTCTCTGTACGACCACCAGTCATACCTGTCAGCATTAAATTCCTCAATGCGAGTGTACTTGTTCATCTTGCGTACCCTTTGCAGTTTAGTTGTACTCCATCGCCAAATATTATGTCCAACGCAGAGACTGGAATGTCTTTACTTGACCGCCATTGCGTAAGAACAAAAGACAAGATCCAAAACAAAACAAAAGTATTTAACCATGGCTATACAGGCTCTGGTATGAAACCCATACATGTGAAACTCAACATCAATCAGCTGCACATCAACAATTACACACCAAATACACCTAGAACATCACAAGAGAAAGATAGTGCCTTCGATCCATTGCTACAATGACAGGTGAACAAATCACTGCAACCGTAACCCTAATACCACACTCAGCGCTCAATCACCATAACTCTTCCATTCCTTGCTCAATTTGGCTCGACTGAAGACTGGCGCAAAGCTCTTCCTGCTGCGCATCTGGACTACATGACTGCCATGTCACCAACCGCGTGGCAACAAAACATACGACGATCTAAACATGATGTAGTGACCAAATGCCTTTAACTGCTAGTAATGTAGGGCATGTCTAGTGGGGAAAAGGCATTGAAGAGCATCTTCGGTTCCATAAGCATACAAAGGCCTATGAAAAAATCGATTAGAACACAGGTAGAGCAATGAGACTTGGTATGCTAATAGACCTGTCTAATAGGAGGCTGCATGCAAAGCACGCAGCTCCTGCCATCACACAGGCTGTCTCAGTGATACCAAATAGGTGAAAAATCAACGTAGTTTGAAGGCCATGGGCAAGATGAAAGATGGTGGAATATGCTCTTCAGGCATCTAGAGAGTGTAGGTAATGTGTGGTAGAGGTCTGAACTCACCTGTATTTATCTCATGATTGAGCCACCTAAATAGGGTTAGTTGAACTCTTTTTCCTTCCCCTTTGTCATACAGTTAGGGTAGGACCCTGCCAGAACCTCCCCAAGAGGAGCGCCCCTCAAAGGTCAGTAGAAATAGTGGATGAAAATATACAGGTGTTCCCTGCGGAAGAGTTTCTACGGAAGATATGATAATACAAACCTAAGAGTTGAGAACCAGAAATCGTCCCAGCCCAAAGAGTGATTTACACAACAAGGAAATGTACGTCCTCAGCGAGTGGGAAGCAAGGCCTTGGCTACATGCACTATACTAGTACTTTATGGTGCTTGCAGAGCTGCATGCTCAGGCCATAGGCAATGCCAGGCACGGTCATACTGGGTGTGTTCGATTATTCTAGAATTGAGCAAATTCATTGAATCATGACATTCAATTTTCGGTGAATCTTATCCTGAATAAATTCAAGTCACTTCTAACAATTCATTTACATGGATATGAATCATAAAAATTGATTTCAGATTGGATTTGTCGACAAGCAAACATTGCAATGCAATTAATTCATGGAATTCCAGAATAAACAAATGTGCGCATTCATGCTGGGTGCAGCCTCAACCACCAGCAAGTCTCAAAGTGGCAACCACACATGCATGGGGTGGGTGCATGAAGGTACCAATGTGCTGGAGAGCAAGCCAGGTTTGAGTCCATCTTTCATCCTCTTCATTCTTTTCAGTAATATTTCATACGTTTCTCTATTTAGCGCCAGTCCACAAGGATCTCTAGCTGCTGTCTCTAGCGCTGGCTTCCAGCTGTTCTTCTTCTTTTCCTTTCCCTCTACCAGCTCAACCATTTCAGTCCAATCCACAAAGCTCACCACAAAGCCAGTTTTATTGAACTGGCTGAGTGGTTGGGCAGTTACCATCATGGAGGTTTAGCTGAGCTACATGATGGTGCTGCAGGTTTGAGTCGAACTTTCAACCTCTTCTTTCTTCACATTCGAAGGATTTTTTCTTTTCTATAATACTTCATGTTTCTCTATTTAGTGCTGATCCGCAAGGATTTCTAGCTGCTGTTTCTTCTTTAGCTCAGGCTTCCAGCTGCTCTTCTTCTCCTTCTCTTTCATCTCCCTTCCCTTCCCTCTGCCAGCTTCACCATTTCAGGCAAAATCCACAAAGCTCGCCACGAAGCCAGTTTTATTGAACTGGCCAAGTGGTCAGGCAGTTACCATCATGGACTTTTGGCTGAGCTAGGTGGTGGTGCTGCAGGTTCGAGTCCAGCCAAAATCCATAGAGGGGTGAGATTTAGGGCTTTACTTCATATATTTAGCTACCCAATACATGAAGACTGTGATGGACATGCATGTTCAATATTTCAATGCAATTATAAGGTTCACTACAATAACAGCTCACTAGTAACCGTTCCCACCTACAGGTTTTTCTGCAGAGGAGTCACCAACCCAGAATCTGATTTGTCTGTTGAAACATTATGCAGTTGCATTTGGTATCAGGGAGTTGTAGACAAGTTGGGATAACAGGGATGTGTGACATGTCACAGTAGTTTTATCCGAACTGGAAATGGTTAGCCCTAATGTCTCATGTAATCTGGATGGGTTTGAGCAGACAAACGTGTACTATGTTCAGTTGATATTAATTTTCATAATAAGGGGTATGGTACAGTCATATTCCCTTTTCACTGAAGACATGATATTTAGGTAGTACATTTGGGAACTGCTGTACATCCGAAAAACAAAATTAATGAAGCAGTGTGTTTTTAACTGTGAACCTTTGTGGGCTTTTTGTGTTAGTGAAGTACTGCATTCCATTAGAGCAACACTGTATACTACTCCAATACGCATAGAGTATAGAAATGTTGTGGACTTTTGTTCTCCCAAATTTGCTGCCTTGTGAATAATTAGAAAAACAAATGGCTGGTGATTATTTCAATTTTTTGAGCTGGCTCATGTGAAAAGGATCCAACTGTAGTCACATTAAATTATTCATTAAATGAATTTCTGAAGACATCCAAGAACACAGCAAAAAAATACAAATTGGAAAAATGCTGACAATAGTCCAGCTGTTGTGGGGTTTTTCTCACATGAGCCAGATAATGTACAGTGTATTGTATACAGTTCTGATTGAGTTTCTTTCTCTACTTGTTTTGTCTTTGCAGTCTTGCTCTAAGATTGACATGCACTGTGTTGAACAACCTGAGTGGAGAAGGAGGCCCGTCAGATTCAGCCTCCATGTGTCGCATGCTGCTGAAACATCGGGGAACATGGAGGCTGGTATTTTCAATGACCGGAGTGAATCTGCATGGTCTGCGCCACGGGCTCAAAAATGTACTTGGCTCAGCTCAAGTTCTGATCAATCAGCTTCGTAACCAGACTATCCCAGTCAAGGCCTTGATGACTATTGAAGAGACTCACACTGATGAAGATTCAGGAATGTCTGGGGTGGAGGGTTTAGGTGACCTTCTTTGCCAGGCAGCACAAATTGCTGCATCATTTGAGCTCTGGAAAGCTCCAGATATTGATCAAGTAGGTTCTTGGTTGCGCAAGGCCTCTAGGATTGTGCAAGACTTTGGCAATACTAATGCCGACTTGTTGAAGTTTCTTGGCTGGTGTGGGAAAGCTAGCTCATCAGTGACTGGTGTGTTTGAATCCAGCCTCAAAGTGGTTTCAGATGAGCAAAAGGATTTATACAAGCGAATCCAAAACTTGCCTGTGTGCAAGTATGATGCTGAGAGGATGAGATGCTGGGGGCAAATGATGAGTGGGGTGATAGGTGTTGTTCATAAGGTGAAGCAATACTTTGAAAGCACCATTGTTTTCAGCTTCTGGTGCTCTGCTTTAAGGAGGAAGAATGCAGAGCACTATGAAGGTGGAGATGAAGGCAGCATTCATGATGTGGCAACCAGCCTTGCCAATGAAGCTGTTCCACACACCAAAGAGTTTCTCCAGAAGCTCTCTGCTAATCATCTCGAAGATTTGATGGTTTCGGATCTACAGTTGGCAACGGAATGGATTAGTGATACAGCTACACTGGGTGATGAGCTAAGTCGAGTGAAACGATTGTTGCCAGGAATAAACATAGATGAGGAGATGAAGCGACTACTAGAGGTAACAATGAACCTGGAGAAAGATCAAGAACTGGTCAAGAATGTGCAGAAGGTGATGTGTGTACTGCAAATGAATGAGCCACATGCTTTGGCTAAATTTGCAGAGATAACGGGCAACAATGCTAATGCCAGGTACCTCAGTGACTCTCTGGCAGAAGTAGACAATCTGCTGAAAGATGCTGCAGACATCAGGGAAGAAATTGACTCTCTGGCAGAAGCAGATCAGTTGCTGTCTTTCTTGCGTGATTCCAGGTTTAGCACTATAGACTTTCGGCTCTTGGATGACACTGCAGATGATGATTATAGTGGCAGACCATTAATGAGCTCGACAGTTTACTCATTGGCAGATGTCAAAACTTCCTTGCAAGCCTTTATTGATCAACAAGCCTCCGGCTGGAATATGGATTGCTTAGTGAAGGAGCTCAAAGAGGCTGCTAAGAAGCAGCATGATCTGTCATCAAAGCTAATTGAATGCAGCCAGCAGTTATCTACGATTAAGGATCGACTGAAAGGCCAAGGTAGCCGTTCAGAGAATGTCAGAAGGGTGGTGACTGCAGCCATGAACGGTGCTGTGTTCGAAGTCAGTCTAATCCAAGAAAGGAAGTGCACGGTGTCATTAAGGTGCCACAATAATAGCAAGCATGATCATGAGAGGCTGACAGATTTGCGCAATTGTGCTGCTCGGCTAAATGCACGTGTGCAAACAAGGCAAAAGCCGACTGCAAGTGAGGCTAAGGAAATCGATAACCAGTGTATCCAATTGCAGTTTTTTGTAGATGTATTGGATCGATTGTTTGGTATCGCATCTCTCCTGGAGAGCCTCCACACTTTGGGACATTTTTATTATGAGGAACGGCTCGAACCATACATTTCATTTGAACTCCCTCAAGCTCCTACCAGCCAGATCCAAGATGTGCTGGACCATCTGGATCAACAAATGGACACGCTAAAAGAAAATTTAGAAGACTGGGAAGCCCAGCTACAGGAATGTCGCAAACTGCAGTTTTATCTGAATTTCATCTGGTCACGACAACTGTTCAGAAGCATTGTCAACCGGCAGAAGTCAGATAAAATCAAACTGGCTGGCATCATTCGCTTTGTCAATCCATTATTGGATGCCGAGAATGCCATTGCCCATTTGTGTGCGGCAGTATTACCCATCGCTGAGCCCAATCAGATGTTGGTGAGTGCCAGTGTGGTACTGGAAAAAGTACTAGGTCACAACCCGTGGGTAGAGGCGAGGCTGTTTTCCTTGTCCATTAAGCAACATGATGAGGCAAAGGTGTCAGAAGGCCGCCTTTTTGTCAGCGTGCTCAAACCAGACAGTCCTATGCTGCCAAAATTAATGTCTCTCTACTACAACACGGTGAAGGCCTTTCCAGCACCCAGTCAAGTTCTCTTCTGTAGTGCTGATACATCTTTGGTAGAAGCAGAGCTGTTCTTAAACCGTTGTTTCCAGAGTGGGCGGCGTGGCATCCGGAATGTCCTGTTTTGCCTGGTCAAGCCTGAGGAACTGCGTGATAGTGTCCGCTTTGATGTTGTCTGCACTCTCAAGACTGCTCTGGTAGCTGAAAGGTCATCACCATATAGGCTGGCTATGATTTGTGAAAGATGTGTCAGCGGCAGCAATGACTTAGTGGATCAGTTTCATGAATATGCCCATCAGAACACACCTGAATTGCAAACTGGATCTTTGCGTGATGCAGTCACTGCTCATCGTCCGCACTACCTGGTACTGACGTCAAAGGGCCCAGGGCTGGGGAAGACAGAGATTGCAAAGGAACAGTCCTTCAGAAAATGCCGCCGTTTGGTTACACTGGCTGTTAGTGGTCCATTAATTCGATTGGATTTTGTGAAATCTCTGTCACAGCTACAGCTGACAGCTAATCATGCTCTTCATCTGGACATTGGAGACAGCAACGACTATCATCTTCTGGATGTGCTGCTATTCGAGTTACTGGTTCTGGGGGTTGTGGCTGCTGGACCTGAGATATACCATTTGCCAACAGATGTGGTGTACATTGAGGTGGCAAATACACTTAGCAACAAGTTACTCAACAACCTCACTGTCCCACACTGGCTACACCAGCAGCATCTGGTATGGCAGAATTTTGAGGACTTCAAAATCAGTTCAGAATTGCTGAGCCCTGTTCAAGTTGTTTGTAACTATCTGCATGCAGATGACAGATGCCTGGTTGAGAGCAATGATCTACTCTTTGCTCAAGGAAAACGCATTGTGAAAGCTCTCCCAGCAGACCATTGTCGGGCTCTTCTTCGCCAGTACTTTGGCGATCAGAATCTCAACTTTTCACTGCTTCACAGCTTATTGAGTGTTCTCTCTGATCAGCTCTTGAAACTCTCTGCATCATACTTTTTCCGTGTCACTCAGCTGGAGAATATGATTGGGCGCAATGAAGCACGCACTGTGCGAAAGCTGCTGGTTAGCAAGCTAATCAGGTCGTCGCTGGAGTATGCTACCAGATCAGTAAAGAGCAGCCGGGAAGCTCAGGAAGAAGCTGATCAACAGGTGACTGGAGCAGTATCTTTCAGAGAGCTGATGTCCAATGGACATGTAGTCACAGCTGAGCAAATGGTCAACCGTGTGAAGGGCATGGTAAAATGGGACGAATCCAACCACCTCCTCATCATGTTCAATGCCAGTGATGCTCAGACGATCACTATCTTATACCGTCACCAGGATGAAGTTGATGAGGCTATTCAGCGCCTGATGAAACCCCAAGGGCGAATGCTACTTACACAGAAGGATCCTTTGCCAGACTTGCAGAAGCTGAGTCAGGCTGAGCTTCGTGAACTGTTAAGCCGCCTGTGCCAATTTCCTCAACAACAGCTGCTGCTAAAGTATAACCAACTGTATGCATTGACAACTGACAATCTGCTGAAAATGGCATTGATCATACAGCGTGTTCGGGTCAACATGCCAGTCATCATCATGGGTGAGACTGGCTGTGGAAAGACAACACTGGTTCGCTATTTAGCTGCAGTCTCTGGTGCAATATTTTACCCGTTCCCAGTCCATGCTGGTGTAAGTGCCAGTGATATCCAGAATGCTGTAATAGAGGCAAAAAAACTATCAAAGTCACGGAAATGCAACGTTTGGTTGTTTCTCGATGAGATAAACACATGTGACCACTTGGGATTGTTGTCAGACATAATTTGTCATCACCAGATGCTTGGACGCCCTCTATCACGACGTGTGGTGCTCATTTCTGCCTGTAACCCATACAGGCTACGTTCAATTAGCTCCACAGTGTCAATTGGCTATCAGCCACCAGCTGCTCCAGGTCACCTGATGAAGAAAGAGGCTGCAAATCTGTCTCGTTTGGTGTACAAGGTTCACCCTCTTCCTGAGGCAATGATGGACTATGTGTGGGACTATGGCAGCCTTGAACCAGATGATGAACAAAAATATGTGGAGAGGATGGTAGAAATGGCAGGCTTCACAAAGACACAAGGGAAAGTTGTAGTCAAGATCCTGTGTGCTGCCCACCGGTTTATGCAAGATGCCGCAGGTCAAACTGTGAGTCTGAGAGACGTCAACAGGTGTCTGCAGTTGATGGTGTGGGGATACAAGAACCTCGAAGAAATGGAGAATTATCCATGGGAGTTACACTCTAAGCCTTCATTTTGGGATATATACAAACAGATAGATCTCGGAAAGAAAGCTAGTATTCTGGCTGTTGGTTTGTGCTATGACAGCCGTTTGCCAGACTCAGAAACCAGAAAGTCTTTCAGGGAGGATGTCTTCAGATGGGTACCAGAAATTAAAGATCCCGAGAATTTTGCCAAAGCCCTTACTTGTCAACAGAAAGTGCTCCTTGCACGGATGAAGAAACCAGAGGATACTGCAGTGAACAGTGCTCTTCGTGAAAACGTTTTTGTGCTGCTAATAAGCTTGCTGAACTACATCCCTGTTTTTCTTGTTGGAAAGCCTGGATCCAGCAAGTCTCTGTCTATGCAGATTATCAACAACAATCTCCTTGGGCCTGATTCCAAAGATTCCTTCTTCAAGTCTCAACCAGCAATTTCATTAGTTCCTTACCAAGGCTCAACGTCATCAACATCTGACGGCATAATTAAGGTTTTTGAAAAGGCTAAGAGTAAACAATCTCCCGAGAGGCCAGTTCTTCCTGTCGTTCTCCTAGATGAAATAGGTTTGGCAGAAATATCACCAGCCAACCCACTCAAGGTATTGCACAGCCTACTAGAGCCAGTTAGTGGTGACCCACCAAAAGTGGGTGTAGTTGGAATATCGAACTTCCTCCTTGATGCTGCGAAAATGAACAGAGCTATTCAGCTGTCACGACCTGACCCTTCAGAGGAGGATCTAATTGAAACAGCTCAGTGTATTTGGAAAGCATCAGGTGGAAACAAGCTCCCTCTAGATTTCCAGCACCTCTCTAAAGAGGATATGAAAGAGCTGGCGACAGCCTATACCACTTATCAGCAAACTCTAGAAAAGAGTCAATTCAAGCATTTCCATGGGTTGAGAGACTTCTACTCTCTGGTGAAAGGAATTTGCAGTGAGTTTTCACGAAAAGGTCGTCTTGTTGAATCTGAGAGCAGGGCTCACTCTTCCAGTGATAATCAGAGAGACCATGTTCTCTTGAAGTCATTTAGACGAAATTTTGGTGGCCTACCTGACAGTGAGGAGCGTATTGAGGGGTTTTTTTGGAAGGACAACATACCAAAGATGCCAGTGCTGACATCCGAACTTATCACTGAGAATGTGCAGGACAAGAATGCCCGCCATTTGCTCTTGCTGACCAAGGGGGACTCGGGCATGAACTTGCTGCAAGACATTCTCACGAAGATCAAAGTCAACCCACGTATCATGTACGGCAGTCGGTTTCGAGAAGATCAAAATGAAGTGTACTATGACAACAAACTCCGGGACATTATCAATTGCATTGAACAGGGTGGCATACTGATCCTCCGTGATCTTGAGCCTATCTATGGTAGTCTGTATGACATGTTGAATCAGAGCTACACCATGCACGTTGGTAAGCGGTTCTGTCGGGTAGCACTTGGTGCTTACAGTTATCCACTCTGTCGAGTGAGTGACAATTTCCACTGTGTTGTGCTGATTGATGAAGACAGCGTGGTCGACAACAATGAAGATCGAGCCTTCTTGAATCGGTTCGAGAAGCAGAGGTTGTCATACTCTGTTGTGATTACAGCTGAACAAAAGGAGCAGATTACACGGTTGAAAATGTGGGTGAAGAGATTCAGTGCTATCCATGGCTACACCAACCACTTTGATGAGCAAGATGCATTTGCTGGTTTCAATGAAGACACCCTCTCATCACTCGTTGTATACCACACTTCAACTAACAGTCGCTGTTCGCCTGAAGATGTGTTGAAGAGCTGCAAGAGGGATTTACTTTGGATAGCTCCACCAGAGGCAATGTGGAGGGTGTTCCGAAGTGACCTTGCCCATGATGAAATAATGTTCATTTCAGAGACATACTGCAAGCAGCAACACCAGGGTCTTCTGCCGCTACTGTCTCATTTAAATGACCATGTCAAGGAAAGTTTCAAAGCAGAAGGGATAGCAGCTGCTGCTGGGTCTGTTACTGTTGATTGGGTTAGTCCAGCAGGTGGCATGAAGGTGATCGTCTTGACTTATGCAAACATCCTTCAAAGTAATGTGGGAAAGCTCATGAGGAACTCTGCATTTGTGACAACTGAGTTCAAGCTGGGCGCACATCGCTCTGAGAAGCAGCTAGTGCGCCACATCCAGCGGTATCTTGAAGACAAACTAAGTAACCTTCTTGTTCTTCAGTGCCATGCTGTGCATGATGCACAGCACCTGCTGTTAGCTCAATACACTCTCGACCGACTGTGGAAGGAGCATAGCTGGGCACTCTCTCCAAAACATCTGTGCATGATTTTGCACATGAACAGAGAAGAACTCACCGATGACAGCAAAACAAACAACTCGCCATGCTTCAGTTTCCAGTGTGGATGGAAACAGGTGTTTTTAGACAGCCTGGAGCCTCCAAGTCTGCCTCTAGATAAGCTGACTGGGCTCTCAGTGTCACAAGTTGTGTCAACACCCTTAGTGCCATGTGAGGAGGTCATTGATGAAAACTTACAGCACTCACTCTGGATGAACTGTTCACGCTTCAGCAAGTGGACAACAGACAAAATCACAGATGTTGCTTCAGAAATGACACACTTTCGAGGTGAGTTAATGGCAATCCTGGCATCCATTTGTGTAGCTGGCTTGGAGGACCAACAAGGCATGCAATCCCATGGGAGTGTGGAAGCTGAACAAGCACCTGGAGGGCCATTGACTTGGCAGCTGGACATTGCCTGCAGCCGTACGCATCTGTGCCAAGCAGAGAGCTTTGACCATGCTCTCAAATCCTATGTCACTAAGTGTGTGTGTGATATTCTTTCACACTTGTTGTACATTCTTGAGCAGCACAGTCTCCTGCACATGTTACTAGAAACTGGTGATGAATCCAGCCATGCTGCTCGGCGTGCTGAGCTTGCTATACACTTGTTGAAATGCAAATCAGTGACACCCCTTGGCCTGGCTATAAAACCATCTGTGGACTCCATTGGCATTGTGATCACTGATGATGTAGTTCATATGCCTTTGTTCCAAGTCTTCTTTGAAAGACTTGAGAACTGTAGAGGCTTATTCTTCAAAAGCCTGGACAGTTTTGATGATTCTGCATCACTCCAACTGGACGAGATTCACAATGCTACTGAGCCTCTGAGGAATGCAGCAGTGGCTTTGTTGCAGGAAATTCCTGATGCTAACAGTTCACCAGAGTGGGTAAAGGACTATGTAGAGGACTTTCTGGCATTTAAGACATCAGCCTTCTCTTCAAATGTTGACAGGCAACTTCGGTTACAAATTGTTTGCTGGTTAATCGAACCATGTTTATCATCTCGTTGTGTGGAGTTTCAAGATGACCTGGTCACCACTGCAGCAAATTTGCATGCTGCGTTTTGGGTAGCTGAGCCATTTGTGACACCGTTTATGGTACTGGTGCAGGTTTTAACTCAAAGTTCTGAGGCAAAGGTGAAAGCTCTAATCAGCTCTTTATTGAGATGTGGAAAGAACATGTATACTAACCTGACCAGCTCCTCTGCTCGACATCCAGGTTGGCAGCCCACTAGCCCCTTGTCTGAGGCAAAAGACACCGTCAAGCGCGAGGATATCTCAGAGGATGAAGATCAGGAGACTGTTTCTGATGCAGCATTTAGTCTCCTTGACTGCCTGTGTGCTTACTTGCTGAAAATTGTTCCTGATTCTGAGAGAGGTTTAGCTTGTTGGCATCACGTTGTGCTCCGTTTCCTTTCATTGAGTAGCCAAATTTCCTTTAGAAAGCCACCATCATTCTATGCTGTGCACATTTGTGGTGATGCTGGTGCTGTACTTGGAAAGAACAGGAAAGTACTAGAGTTCACAACCACATTTGCTCGTCAGGCTTCACAGCTGCTCAGCTCTGACAATTTCGATGAAGAGCTTCTTCACATGGGTTTGTACTTTCTAAAAAACCAAATTGCCAAAGATGAAGATGAACCCGGCAGTAGAAGAGCAAAACAGTTCATGTTGCGTTTTTTCTCTCACTGTCTTGACGCTTCTTCTAGATGCCCCCCTCTGCTGGCAGAGATGTTAGACCATTTCAGTCTGTTGAGGAGTGAACTGATTGGACCTGTTGTGCACAGGGTGCTGCTGCGTCTGACGAAAGAGACTCGTGACATTCTAGAGTCTCATTTTAGTGTGAATGGCACTGCAGTCTCTGAGTCACCAGTGTTTAAAGCCATCACCAACTTCTTGGAGAACCAGCAGGCTGATGATCCATTGTTCACTGTTTTCTGTGATACCCTGCAGAAGCTACCGTTTCTCAAAGAGTTTGTTCATCAAGCACTGGCTACCGTTGATGAACAAAGAGGTATCATAGTCATGTTATCTGGAGCTTTCCGTGTCTTGGCCACGATGTCAAAGCCATCCTATTCACTGCTGGTCGCAGTGGCTGTTATTCGGCTCACACTGAGGGAAGTACTCACCTGGACAAGGAGTCAAAATCACAGAAAACCAGATGCAGGCAAATTTTATGACAAGCTGAACAACCTGCTGACTTCCTGTGAAAAATGCACATCAACAGGAGAGGACCAATCTCTGATTCTCAGTAATGAGATATTATGTAATGTGAAGGTGTACATCATCCAGTTGCTACTATGTGCTCCTGAAAAGGAATGGTTGGGCAATGTGATTGATGTCCATTTAAGGTGTATTAAACCTCTGCTTGAGGTGGTGCAGTATGCTGGTGGAGATGAAAGGAAGATGCTGGCTGGTCCGCTGGCATTGGTTTCCTCTTTCTCTCAAGGCCGTAAAGCTTGGATGTTGCTGATCGGTAAACAGGAGATGAGAGCTGTTGTCGACTTGCTAACTTCTTGTGGTAGTAGCATATCATCTAGGCGGGGAGCATTCTGTGCATTTGCTCATATGTTTTTCTTGAAACGTGCAATGGTAGGTGGAAGAGCTGAAGAACAGCAGGCTGTGGAGAAAATTCTAAGTTTGCAACAATTGGCCAAGTTACCAGTTATTTACGTCCGTTCACTTACCAAACTGTTAAAATGTGCATTCAAAGTTGGCATTTTGCAGCAGTTGTCAACGGAAACTGAAGCCATACATCTGGTTACGGTTCTCTTGCACTTCTTGTCTATACTCTCTGCTAGTGCTTCACTTCCTGTGCCTCCAGGGGCATCTCCACTCATTCAGCTGTTCTTGCAGCCATCTGCGAAGGCATTCATGGTTGGTAACAGTATTGACTTGTACAGTGAAGATACTGGCAGTGACATAGCCGAGAACAACCTTCATGTTTATTCTTGCCCTTGTGGTACAGTCCACAGCTTGTTGTCTCCAACAGCTGAGGTGGAATGCCCCAGTGCTTTGTGCCGCATTCAAACTCTTTCACAAGCAGACCAGTGTGGAAGGGCATCATCAGATTTGACGTTAGAGGTCCACAGGTTGTTGTCAACAACACGAGGCTCACTGCCACCAAAATCAGGCTATCACAAAGTTGATTTCCAAAACCTCAGCAAACGGTGTTTACCATTTGTTGTGCCAGACAGAGAACTGCCACCTCTGTTCTTCCATACGCTGAATTTTCTCACAAATTCAGCATTGCTCCTTGGCCTTGCTGTCGCCAGGGAGGATGAGCTCGAGGGTATACAGCGTGATGTCAGCCAACTCTTAGGCTGCTGTGATAATCACTCACCATCTGATTTGTTGACAGAACAGCTGAAGGGGAACTGGAAGTGTTTGAAAGTGCTGATTGGTGGCTCATCTGAGGATGTCAGCTTGTTACTGCATGGTCTGCTAAATCACTGTGCAGACATGTTAGTTCAGCAGGAAACAGCACAAGTACCAATGACTGTTCAGGATCGAGACCGATGGGAGAAGAAGTTTATGAAATATGCAGATCCAGTCCTCCAACATCCGTTGCACACTGTTAGGCAGCTCCAACGATCTTTGCTGAATGAAATGAGAGATTTCTGTAAGAGCGATGAAGAGATGGAATTCATCAACTGGCTAGATCTTGCTTCTGAAACAGGTGATGAAGCTTCTAATGCAGCTGGCATGCTGCCGTGTTTGAGCAGGCAAAATCTTCTTCCAGACCGGCTAAGTCTTGTTGGGGCTTTCTTTACAATGCCCAGCAATGAAAAGGAATTTCCAACGTTGAGTTTGTTCCTGGAAAGATACGAAGAATTAGCCTTGCTGCAGTACCTTATGCCATTGCAGCGGTGGAGCCGACTTCTTATTAAGAAGCTCTCTGGACGCAAAACCCGTGATGAAATGTCAAGTTTGACCGTTAATGCTTTCCTTCGGCAAGATGCCAGTGGAGTTGTAGAAGATGGAACTAGCAGCCAGATTGAGCAAGCCAACTTGGATGTGTTTGAGAATGCTCGGAAAGCATGGGATGTTCTTGCACCAATGCTGAAAAGAACCATCATATCTGAAAAGCTACCTCATATGGAAGACCTAGCTTACAACTCTCGGCTCAGCAGTTTTGTGAATGACTCAAAAGCCCTGACTCCTTTCTGCAAAACCCTTGAACTCCTGTGCAAGGTCCAGAACAAGTATTTGGCCACAGTTATGAAAATATTTGAAGTCCTAAAGCCTGACTCACTGGGATTTTTACATCTTGGGGGCACTTCTTGTCTGTCCAATGTACCACTCCACAGTGCAAAGGTTGAAAACATCATTTGTGTGGATGCTGACACACTCTTCCGTAAAATGCTTGTTCATTCCCAGTGTTTGCCAGGTTATGGTGCTGGGCGAGAAGTTTGGTATGATTTTGCACGAATGGAAGGAGCTGCTTTGGGTGCCACTGTGGCACAGAAAACATTCCTCTCACTTTCTCAGCCAGCTGTACCGCCGTTTCAGTATTCAGGTGAGCTGCTCATGAGGCAGTCTAATGCCCTGTCGAACGTTCGT
>JAOWAW010100362.1:4459-15570 GCA_028565695.1 Nicola tetela
TCTCGCGAAGTGGGCATCTGGCGGATAGGCCGAGCTGTTACAATAGTGTATTCTGTTAGGCGAGGCGCTGTTTTGGCCGTCAGAAAAAAATAGAGAATGATTGGTCTTAATTCACAAAATAAGAATGGTCTCTGAGTAATACAGGATGGCCTGCGAGACTCAAGGCCGTGCTGCGGTACGCCCAGATTAGCAATTGTGAAGTGCACGCACATGTCCATTCAACACACAAGCTATCTCTCTGAACGTCGCCAAGGCGTACAGGCTAACAACAAATACTCAAAGTGGCTTGCCATCCCTGCCTGTGTACTCCAGGGCTCTGCATGTTCTCAGTCCCCTACTTTTTCTTGCATACACCATGGACTTACCTCTTTGTGTGTCTCAACCTACTCAATGTGACCAGTTTGCCCGGGGACACAGCGCTTACAACCGTGCATTCCATGGTGGTAGTAAGCGCAGCTGCAGCAATCTGGGCAAGCAACATCCAAAATTGATGGCTCTCAGACTGGCGTCTTTCTGTGAACGCCGGTAAAACGGTAGTTATGGAATTCACCCGTCGGCTTGTACCTACCTCTCTGTACATCGCCATTGACGATCTCACTCTTTAAATGGTAAACCACCCACGTCATCTTGACCTAATACTCTCCTCGGACCTCCGCTGGAACATCCATATCGACCGAACTTTCGCAAGAGCGACACCCCTCCTTGGCCGACTGTCGAAGCTCTGTTCTAGCCTCTCAAGACAAGCTTTATCGTATTATTACTGCCTTTATGTTCGCCCCGTATTGGAATACGGCTCTATCGCCTAGCCCCGTCTTCCTGCCCATCTGAACGATCGCCTCGAAAAATTCCAGCGCCAAGCGACTAAAATTATCATGATACCACTATTTCGACCGAATGATCACGATCGACTGCTACTTGACACCGGTCTGTCGTCCCTAGAGGCTCGACGTAACCTCAACTGTGTGTTATTCGCGTTCAAGTTGGTACGGGTACAAGCCCCCAATCACGTTCTGATTGAGGCCTTCCCTCGGCGCAACACAGCGTGAACGTCCCGCAATTTCGAACACTTTCTGCTACCTAATCCTAACACTCTTCTCTTTCAATGTTCCCCTCTCTACTTTGCAGCGCGCACTTTCAACAGCCTACCACGAGCTCTACAAGAAGCTGAGAAAGCCTCAAACTTTAAAAGAAAAGCAGAAGGAAGAAAAAGAGGAGAGAGAGAAGACAGAAGGAATTGAAAGAGGAGAGACAGAGGAGGCAGAAGGAAGACAGGGAGGAGAGACTGCTGTTGTCAAGCATTCTTGAAATCAGGTCACTACTGGCTCTAAGTAATAGCACAAGTTACATTTGGACTCTGTCCACCAAGGGCCAAGACAGTGCTACTTTTTCCCAGAGTGTCTTCAGTTTTTTTCTCCAGTGAATTTCTTTGTTGTCCTATTGGCTTCATATGATCAGTTGTGACATCCAAAAATTGAACTTGTCAACTACTGTGTGCTCTGTAAAAGTGTTTCTGGGAAGACAGGAAGTGAATGCTCCTCAAGTTAGTGCATTAATGCCAATACTGAGCAAATGTTGGTAGATGGCAGTTGAAAAATGTACCTGTTTGGCTTCCATATAAACAGGTGTGACAATTGGTCAGTAGCGCCCCAACAATGTAGAACATTCCAACGGGCTGCAATAGAATCTTTAAATTTTTCAAAAAGTCAAGAAATGCAAACTGTTGGAGAATTTTTCCGAACATCCATTCCACTGATTGACGAACAGCGTTCATTTGTTTGTTGAAAAGTTGCTTCTCAGTTGTCAGAGAGTCATTATGATATGGAGATAGAAGATGTGCTCGTAGAGGGTAAGCTGGGTCACTGGAGAGTGAGTAGACACCTCCACCATTTGCTGGTGCTCTATCCATGTGCTGCTGAAGTTGCTCAAGCCAGCCACTCTGCCTGAGCGTGTTTGACTCGCGGACACACCCCTGATATGGTCCAGAGAGATTAGCAATCAAGCCATTGGGAACAACAATGGATTGAAATTTCCAACAATGATATCTCTCATGCCCACTGAATAAGAGACTCTGGCCGATCATGGGGCGACAGACTTTCCTTGGCATTCCATTTATAAAACCCCAACAATTCTGCAGTGGAGCACGTTGTCAAATGGCCTATGGGAATCCTTGGAGTCTTTCCAATAACAAAGGGTTGTCAAGACTTGTCAACAAATGGTCCCAGCGGTGGTAAATCCATTCACAAGCGTGGTTGAAAATTTCATTAAGCTGCCACTTTCCTTTCCCAAAGATGGGTTCCAGATCCAAGAGTCTGTTAGGGTATGCCAACCTCCGGAGGACTATGCAGAGTCCATCAATATCTGACCAAGTTATTCTGTTTGAGGGATGTCGCATCTGTTTGAATAATTCCAGGGCTGTCACCAAACGGTGGGTATCAGCCTTTTTGAAACGAAAGTACTCTAGGCACATCTGGTCCGTCCATTTCTCATCATCAAGAGAGAAACGCGGATAGAACGGCTCCAGATCATGTCTAGGAAGAAGGAGAAGAGGAAGCAAAAGATCTACGCCACCTACGTTATCAACGTCATCTTCATCCAAACCCTCCAATGCTAAAAGGACACCTGCAACAGACATTTCTTTCTTCAGTCAAACCGAACAAGAAAGACTCTGGTGGACTCTGTGACAGGCGGTCATTGCAATTGAGACATCGATTTGGTTGCATTTCCTCACCGCTTCATGATCATGATCAATCATGAAGTGTGTGCAACACATCTCTATGGCTACCACAGTTTCGTAAAAACAGTGTGTTGCTGAACCAAATTTTGATACGCAGAACGTGGCCATGGCCTGTATGTAATTTTGCACGTCACTACGCACTGCTGAACCTCCCTATTCACACATGCTCACATGCACACCTGGCACCCTACTGTAGTACAGTATAACAGTCCAAGGAACCCAACAGCCTGACCGACCGCAAACTACAAAGGTAAGACAATTCCATGCATCCTGTCAGCAATGCTAAATAGCCCTATTGATTCACCACTCTTGCACTGTTGCTTTGTTTTCTCAGTGGCGCTAGTCATCCTTGATTGAAAGGTAGCTAGTGACCGTTATCATGGTGTCCCAAAGCGACAAATCCCAACTTGATGGGAACCCACCATCCAGTATACGCTGGTAAGCTGCTGTAAGCTGTATTTACATTACAGACAGCATCCCAACCCCAATGGAAACCCCCAAAACCTCCAATTTACCCCACAATTAATCAAAGTGGCCATGCAAAAGGCTTTGATTACCAGGTTACATGCCGATAAATGCGCATTTAACACTATTCCAACTGGAGGAGGGAGTGGGCTCTTAGTTTGCCCTGCAACATTGTTATAACACCTGGGTTGGTGGTGAGCAACCATAAGGATTTCTCTAGCTCTTTTAATTTGAAAGAGTCTGAAACTGTTATTATTTTTATTCAGAAAAACACTCTGGCAACGTCCAATATTCTCATCAGTCGTGCCCACCACCCTTCAACCACCAAAGCCTCCCTCCCTCTCTTTCTCTTTTATCTTCCCCTCAAACAACCCAGTTTGCTCGTTCAAATTAATACCCATTCTATTTCATTTCAACCGCCATCTGCTTAATAGACCTTTAGCGCAATCATTAACTGTTTTTGTAACAGGGCAAAGCCAGTGGGTAGCCATGGACCCGAAAACTGCCTGTTTGGCCATTTTTGTCTCCACTAGGAGAGGCGCTGGTACTTTGACATGCCAACTTCACTTGTGCAATATGCAAGAACACTATTTCTCAAGCTTTTTTAAATTACCGGCCTTCGCAAAAATTTGGGTGGGGAAAGGTATCAGAAAGCATGCAAACCCGTATTATTACAAGCAAGTTATGCCTGCCGAGTGTTATGGTGCCAGTATCGGTGGCCAAGTATAGCCAGGCCAGCTACCATGACAGAGCACTTGCCCTATCCCGCCACACACCCAGACGATCTCGTGGCCCTGGCTATATTAAGCCTCCACTTTATTGTCTGCTCTTCTGCTTTGGACTACTGGTCCATGAACATGCAATTGAAAGGACTAGGCAGTACAAGTCATAGAGCTACAACAAATTA
This sequence comes from Nicola tetela, assembly GCA_028565695.1. NCBI lineage: Eukaryota > Metazoa > Porifera > Calcarea > Clathrinida > Clathrinidae > Nicola > Nicola tetela. The sequence goes on from JAOWAW010100362.1 coordinate 8,566, forward strand.
TCTTCGAAGAAGACATTGATGCCAGTGTGCTTCCACAACATAGTTATACACGTATAAAAGTGACATGTGTTTTCACCAGCTCTGCTTTCATGTCTACTAACTAAATAAAAGAGTGATTTTCATGTAGAGAAAAGTACTGGCAGAAAGTCAAATTGTGTGTGCTCTGATACCTAATCTAAACTGTGAAATGCGTTTAGAAGCTTCAATTACACTTTTCTGACATTTTTGTTGCGATGTGTTGCACGTAGGTGATTTTGTTGCTTGTAGGGGTTAATAAAGTTTCTATAGCATAAGAGAGTAAAAAGCCTAGAATCTGGAATGTGCAACTTTTGTGCATGTTCATCAAGTCAGTGTGATAAAACCAAGGGTACCTGTCAAACAGGTGCCCTTGGTTTCTTCAGACAGGAACTGAATAAGTGGAACTGATAACCAATATCCACCAAAATTCAGAACTTACAAGGCAATAGCTCCAATAAGCAAGGCAGGACTTACTCTTCCACTCCTGAACCTTTCAAAGCATGCTTTGATGATAAAACGCTGACCAACTCATCAAAAGAAGTGGAAAGGGACCTTTTAAAGACTTCTGGCTTTGCTAACAATCACTTCTTTATCCAAAGGGCTCTTCTTGTCTTCATCACCACTGTCAACATCCTCCGCAAAGGAGATAGAAAACATGCCTTAATCAAATACTTACAATTTAACGAAGTTAACACTTACTCATTGACTTCAAGGGAGTCCTTACTAAGTTTACAATTATGGTAAGATACCTTAGTACAACATTTCTTGTCTTACACTATGTCTCTGAGAGTATATGACTATTTCAAGCACTTCCAGATTATAAGAAATAAGAAAGTCAACGATTGGGACACAGGAATTTTTAAGTAGTATATGATCGGCTGTTGAAATATCATGGAAATGGCACCACAACCCGGTATCAATGCACAAAAGGCAAAACTTCCCAAAGATACCAAATGTCGAAAGAACAATTTCTCTGTACCTGGCCTGTAGGGATGGCCTGTCTCTCCCCGTCTTTTTCTTCTTACGTTTGGCCTTCACATTTCTACGCCAAAGTTTGTTTTTGAATTTGTACATACGGATAGGACGCAAAGTCACGACAGCAGAAAATGAAGGTACTTCATCTGCCTCAATTTCTTCCTGTTCCATAGCCGCCGCAACCTGACTGTCCGCATCGAAGGTATCACCTTCGTACTCTGCCTCCGTGAAGAATAGCAATTGCACATTGGCTGCTCCCCCAGGAACGAGTACTAAAAATTGTATTTTGCCGTCACTTTCGTGACTGCCGCTCGAGGCCTTGATATGTCGTCTGGCTGAAGGAAACTTTCCTCGCATGCACATGATTTCGTTTGTGCAACAGTTAGTAATCGCCATGGAGAAAATCTTAGTAGTGCTCTTGCCTGCCCGTTGTGTATTTCTCAAATACCTGCACGGAAGAAAAAGCGCTCTTTCAGCTGAGAAAAACTCCACACTTACATAGGTAGTGCTATTTTGATGAGACTAGCCTTTTTTATTTTTCAATGTCTCCCAGGAGAAAGGTGATCTCTGTGGATATGACTCCTCAGAATGATGGCCATCCAATCACACTGGCCAGAATAATCTTCCTACTTGTTATTCCCACCACGCATCCACCCTGGCAGTCTACTCGAGCAAGCAGACGGTCGAAAGCTTGCTTTAAGGAATGACAGGTTCCTTTGCGAAAACCTGCCTCCACAGTGGATTGCGCCGCCTGAGATTCTAAGAGAGCAGGGGTGCTCTCCTTTGCAGAGCACAACAGTCCCAACATTCTCGCTGATAGCCCATACTCAAAGGGCTCTGTCATTTAATTTCGTCATCATACAAGTGGCTCCATAAACTGTTGTCGAAAATCGTCAGCAACCTCAAACTCACCGCATCGAGTGGGCATAGTAGCGTCAAGAAGCAAGACTTCCACAGATGTAGAAGAGCTGACTCAGACATCTCGAAGTGACAGCGTGCCATACAGTACGCGACCGCGACTTGTTGCTATTGGACGACCGCGACTCTTCTTGTTACTATGGGGATAGTCATTTACAGCTACATGTAATAAGGTATACTGTATGTGCGGTATTAATATCCGGCGTACTCGCACTCTGCACCCTGACATAGTCTCCGTAACACTCGTTGCAGTCCTACTGTAGGAGATGAAATATTCGTTAGGAATTTATTTTCGCTATATTCGTTAACTCATCCGAAATAACTAAAATTAATTCCTAACTAAAATTTTTGCCACAGCCAGATTCCCCAGATAAACATTACATTCAGAGTGGAAGTAAATTCAAAAGTTCACTTACTAGTAGCGTGATATGTCCATATTATTTACTCATATTTTCGGGGCTTGTTTCCAATAACGAAAATAACCTCCTGGCGAAAGGATTTTTTCTAAGATTAATTAACGAAAATTTTCGCTAACGAATATTTCATCTCCTACAGTACCTGGAAACTAAGCGGATCTGGACAGGGACGTGCAAACCGTAGATCACGTAGACGTATCATAGCTGCCGCAATGGTTACAAACTCTAGGCCGCGGTGGGTCTTGCCATACTCAATACTTCTATTCTATGTATCATGATACCATCGAAGAAGATAACCTGCCAGAACCTGATCCGTAGTGAAAGCTGAAAGGAACAGGGTATTACCCGGAGCACTTGAAAAATCCAGACTGGTTAGTCGTAACATGAAGAGGATTTCCCAACACACCAGTCACAAGAAACCTTTTTTTCATGAGACGTTTCACCGGAAATGCACCTGGCTTCATCAGTCATAAGAAAGACAAGGGATTACAGAAAGCTAGAGATACTTATACTATCGCGCTGAAGGTGGGAATGCATATTTAATACTGTAGATGTCAAAACCGTACAAGATGTTACATTGCGTTTCTAAGCAACGTGTTCTGCGGTAATGTATGTGCCTTTATGTGATGTATGTATGGTGTATTAATTGTTCTATAGTGTATTAAAAATATGAGGAGTCGGCGATGTTGTAATATACCGTCAAGCTGTGCCCATGAGTATGCCCTGGCGCCGGCAGGTGAATTCGAAGACGTTGTCACTATTTGTACTATAGTAATAATCCTTTTCATATAAGTGTTAACATGTGCTGTCGAATTGAATGTACCTGGCCACATGGGCATTGAGGTTGCTTCAATTTGGATGCCCAAACTTAGTAGCGGGGAGAAAGCCTTCCATCACCATGGAAACTATATGTTGCAAATACATTTGCCTCAATATGAATGAAACTGCTGGGTTGCCATTTCTTTCAAAGAAAATTAAATTTCAACATGCAGAAATTCTTCTTTGCGTGCACTTTACGTCCCATAGTACCCATTAGCAGCTTGGTTTAGATGGCCCTAAGGTAGTGGCACTTCGTCTCAACTATTGATAATTCTGTAAAAGCGAATTTGCCAAAATAAATAATGTAACATAGGCGAGATGACGTGTTCACAGTTAATGCAGCAGTCCAAATATAGAAACATTAACCTTAATGTGTGTACAACTCAGTATAGCTATAGTAGACGGAAGAATAGTGACAAAGATTCTCTCCAGGGGAACAAATCTGGACTGTTTACACGAAGCCACTGCTTATATAACGTTCTTCAACTTTTTTACTGCTGACTGTTATCTGATATCGAGTCAGATTTGACACTTATACACCAAAACTCTATAATCTTGTTCTTTAGTGGAGACCCCTCAATCAGGGAAATCTTTCCCTATTGGCGAATTCATAAGTATTAATAATAATAATAATAATAATAATAATAATAATAATAATAATAATAATAATAATATAATAATAATAACCACCTACATGAAAAATATGATGTAATTTATGTTAATTTGAAAACAGCTCATTACAGAAATAACCCTTATGGGCAAAATAAGAAATATTAAACAGTTTCACCTATATTAAACTGTCGCATACATACGGTCTGGCCCAGAGTTCGAACAATGTGACAAGTTCAACCTCCCAAGTTTTTCGTCAAATCTTGTAATTTTCTTTCAGACATAAAGTTCACATTTCCACACTTTAGAACAATATCAACAAACACATTGGGCTGTGAGTAGAGAAAAAGACATCAATGTGTCCCAAGGGTAACAACATTAAGCAACAGTCTTGATCATGAAGTGCGTTTTATAACAAGTGAGAGAAAACGTCACCGGCCCATTTATTCTCTTGGTTCTTGGCAAATAGAAGACCTATTACAAGGAAAGGTTCTGGTGAGAACATAATCAATAACAAGATATAAAATCAGGAAGCGACAAGCGGCAATCTGTGGATCAGTGAAAATTATTAGTAAGAGAGGTCAGTAAGGTACAGCTACAATGTCACTAAGAAATTCAACTGTCAGGCAGAAGACCTGCCGCTGTAAGGCTGCCTGCTCCTTGAACAAAGCTTGCAGCACCTCATCATTTGACAAGCGGGTTATCTGACGATGGTTGTTCAGAGCAAGTGTGCATCTGTGTGGTTGACTAGCAATGCTTTCTGGACTCACAAGACATCTTTCTGTTGGGTCACATGCACGCACATTTGTTGATGTCATAGGCTGATACATAGCTGCAGGAGGTGATGGAGAGCCTGGCACCTTCTGGACTGCCTCTTCTGTTCTTCGATCTTGGCACACACTCCGCATCCTGATGGCATGAGAAACCCTCTCAACTGTGGACATCCGAGTTTTTGGCTCACATTTGGGAGTAAATCTAAATGCAACAGCTGATTGCTGACTCTTGAGCTGCTTCCAAGGAGTCATCTTCTGCGCTTCAAACGTGTTGTTTGCCTGGAAGGCTTCTGCAAAGTAGAAAATGAAAAGCCAGTCAATGAGCACCACTGGATTAAACAGATGATCACCCTTGGAAGGGTTTTAACAGGATTTACTGTCTTATTGAATGCAAAAGTGATTGAAAAATATTACAATAATTCCTGTCAACAGAAAATTAACTTATTCTGTAAGAAGGATTACCACATTTCTGACAACCTGCAATGAGAGTAAAAGTGTGGAAGATGACAATATAGATCAATAACATTAACCCTGTACAGAAAGGCAGAAGTTGCATGTAGCTTACCAGCGTATCCATCATCACAAGAGTGAAGGCCAGGAGAGTGCATGCAGCACTCTTCCACAGTGTTCAGCATTCTTCCGGGCCTTGGAACATGAAATCTCCTTTTTGCTTTGCAAAACCGTTCATCAGGAGTGATGGAGCATTTTCCAGGCTCTTCGGGTGTTCCAATTCAGTTGCAACATACAAATTGAAACAAATTCAAAATCAACCTGGCAGGTACTCAAATAGATTCCATAATATATCAAAGTGAGCATTAGGCCTGTCTTTCTCACTGAAGTATTGTACCAACTTCTTCACAGAATGAGAATGTTTTTGTTGCTTTTATCACTAAAGGCCTCTCAGGCCTTGACTACTTATGCCACACAATCCAAATGAACTAGCAACAACCAGCGCATCGATGGGTGACACCCACTATGTGTACAAATATGATTACTTTCACCATTATGTAACACACTCTTTTTAACTTTCTCTCTTCTTAGAACACTCTTTTTCCTGCTCCCTCAATGTTTGCATGGGCTTGAAGTGGTAAATTGTTCTTACCAGTTGATGATGCCCAGACTATGTCTTCCACACTACTGACAGCGATAGAATTTATCAACTTTCTGAGAGCCTCAGTTATGTCCTCTAAGCACAGGCCGTCGTTAGCATCCTTCACTCGGAAAAGCATTTCACGAGCCCTATCAACACTCTCAGGGTAAGCAGTTCCCTTTCTGATATCCTTGACAGCATGTCGTGGAAGACCAAGCTGATATGCAACATTCTCCCAGTCAGCAGCAATGCGATTGGCAATTTCATTGATCTGCTTATCACTCAATGGGGTAATCATAGACTTCGACATCTTCATACGTCCTTTCTTGGTTCTGTTGCCTGGGGAGAGAGAGGAGAGGAAGAATTTTTTTATAAATAGAGAGATATTGCAAATGGATGAAGCTTCCTCAAATTGACAGCAATTCCGAGAAATTTCACAATAGGACATTTTGCCCTAAGAGTATTTTGTATAATCTTCACAACAGAGCTCACCGGCTTCCCCTGCATTTTGTGGAAGGCAAGCAGCTTTGCTCAATGAAGTTTGGCAACACTCCCTGTTCCTGAAATTAACCAAAGTGATGAAATAAACATTTAATTAGAACTTCTATAACCAATGGCACAATGTAACAAAATAAAGCTATTATAATGTGGGGTTTACATACAGTGGACCTCTCGTCAGCCTTGTTCACAGTATAACAATCTTGTCTAAAAGAAATCAGGGTACGCACACACCCCCAGTCAACACACATGCACACACACTCACACACACTCACACTCACACACATGCATACACTCACACACACTCACGCACACATACACACACTCATACACACACACACACGCTCACACACATGTGTGTGTGTGCCCGGTGGGGCAGACATCTGCTGTATGTTTCAGTCAGCGTTGTGGAGAATTGCGCTACCATACAGTTTCTCTCCGCAAGCAGTACAGCTTCTCTAGATTTCTCTCTTTGGTCTGGTGCCATACAGTGCCCTGACATGATCGTCATGATGGCAACAGGTGCAGCTCAAACGGGCATCATAATATAATAATCCATTTTCTCCAATTTTCACACTATACAAGTATACATCTAGAACATGTAACAGTAGAATAGTATATTTTAAGTGTTAAATATACTTTGATACAGAAAGTCAAAAACACCTGCAAATGTAGTTCCTGTAGAGTGCTGGCTGGAATTACAGTCCATGCATCATGTCATGGTTACAGGGATCAGTGCCAGGATTTGCACTGCAGGCAGTGGCTTGTAAGGCCTGCGGGGGCTCCATGTGCACGCCACATTTATGGATATTAAAGTTGTTCCAAATATGATCACTGCCAAAAACCACATTTTGCTAAAACTTTGCTGCTTATTATTATCTTGTTTCAC
>JAOWAW010100395.1:0-15566 GCA_028565695.1 Nicola tetela
AAATTGTTACCCCCCGCCCCCCCCCCCCCCCCCCCCTGTTGCAGAATATCTTCCTACTCCACTGACTGGGAAGACATAAGTCTCCCACTACTGATCACTTCATTGACCGTTTCTGGAATTTATCACAGAAGCTAGAAATATAGCCTGCCTTTGTTGCACATGTTCTTTCAGCTGGAGTTGCATGTTATATCTAGATCCCAGATTAGACTAAATGATAGCATGTCTGTATCTTCCCCTAGAAATGAACATGCCTGCATTCTGAGTTGGCTGCCCGGCATATATACTTCATGGATGATGGTTTGCAACTACATGCCAACCACTAATGAATAGTAGTTGTATGCTACTCCTACTGTCACTGTAGAACAACAAAATCACAGATGTTCACAAGTCACACTGCCTGAAAATGAAGACAGACATCCTGAGAACTTGTAGGTCCCCATATTTGTATATCTCTGTCAATTACACGCAAATAAGCCGAGCAACATCTGATCCGTTGGAGTATATTTGACTCACTTCAACAGGTGGTGTGTCTGTCTATGTAGGCTTGGGACCTTAATTCCAATTGAAATTCAGTGAATATTAGTTATTGGTGGTGATATAGTTGACCTCTGCAGAATGCACTGAATAGCCTTTTTGCATCACCAATTAACTATGAACTTTCACAGGAGAAAAGTAGCCCATAGCGACCCACGGACAGAGAGAGATAGGCATATAGACAGTGAGACAGACTTACAGACATGTACACATACACACTCACAAACATGCACTCACAGCAACACACACACACACATTGACAGAACCATGATAGGATCCCCCAAACCCTCTGCAAGTCCCCACTGGCCTGATGCTAGTGACGATAATACTTACAGATTCACCAGCAGGATCAAACTATGGAAAATGCTGGGAGGTAGAGAAGTGAGTAAGTTTTCTTCCAAATCCCTGCAACAAAGCTGACTTTGAATATTTCATTAGATAGATTACACTTTCTCACTACACATTACATGATAAATGGTACCCACCTGCCTTTATTACCATACCGACTGTAGAACAGAAGAACATTTTTCTCAGTGGATTTTGATTTTGCTGTAAGGGATAGCTCACTAGCTAATCATTTTACTTTATCTTGTCAGAGATTTCTAATTGGTATGCAATTGCTGAGTCCTGTAAACACTGTTGGACAGGTACAATTTACAGGAGGAATGGGTGACAAATGAATGGACAGGAAGAAGCTAAAGGAGATTGGATAAAGGAGGGAAGTTATGGTGGAAGAAAGAGTAGTGGTGAAACGGTATTAATAGGGAAGTAGGGGGCAAATTAGACCTCGGAAAATATGAAAGAGACAGACACAGCTAAATAGGGCAAAGTATGTCTGTGGTTTCAGGAACGATGTAGTAGTGTGTAGTTGCAGGAATATTGCAGAGCAGTGTAACTATGGGCTGAGGGTCACTGGGAATGGGTAGTAGTGGAACAAGACATGACTGCCTAAATTTTGGTTATACTTTTTGCAAGGCTGTGTCAAAATGACGGAGAAAAAAGACTTATTAAATTTGCAAGAATTTAAAAAATTCTAGGAATAAATAAAAAGAAGAAGAAAGAGAGAGGAGGGAGAAGGAAAAACCACGTTTTGCCCTTAGGGCTTCATCAGGCTTTAGGAAAAGGAGAACAGTAGTGGTGTTTATATAGAAGAGAGAAGAAAAGCTGGTGGAATGCCAAGTCGTGTCAGCGGGATGCCAGGTAGTACCGGTGAGATACATATGAATTTAATAAAAGTCTTTTTTCTCCGGTGTTTTGACAAAGTCAATGACTCCCTAAGTCAATTTTTAGTGCAACCACTTGCAGCTTCCTTCTTTTCTAGCACTGGTCCTGATGGATTTCCAGATGGATTCCTGCTGCTCTTTTGCTTGAACTCTCCTCCTTTCTTTTCTTGCCTCATTATAGAAATCCTGTGCGTAGCCTTGATTGTGTCCTTTTAAATCTGATCATTCATTGATCTGATTACATGGCGGTTCATCGATGATGATCCAGGATCCAGTCAAATGGCGAGGAAGTACTCATGTGTTCAACCGCAACGGCAATTTGGCATCTCGCCTGGTCACTCAACGTGGCATCCCGTCTGAACAACTGTGTATCCCAGTGGTACGACTTTGTATCTCACCAGTACTACCTGGCATCCTGCCAGCACAACTTGGCGTTCCACCAGCTTTTCTTCTCTCTTCTCTCTTCTACATAAACACTGATACTGCAAGGCTGTGTAGAATCATTTGGAGTATTTAATATCGTCTAAATCTATAGGCACGAGCACAGGACTTCAGGCCCTGGGCATCCTAAATTATCACATGTTCTCAACAAGGACCACTGCCAGAGGTGGCTTCTAATCTTACATATAACTTGTCTACTTTCAACAAACTTCCTTTGAGAGTGTTCCCAATCATTGTCAACAGACCAAAATGAAATTTAGGCACTGCTGTTTCCCCGATCTTCTGCCTGGCCACCACAGATTGTATTAGGATGGTATGGTATGGCAGAACATTCTCTCCACTTCGATGTTCTTATTTCTAGTATTTCAGTAATGATACTATTGCAGTAGACCTGTACATGTGCATATGTCACCCCTTAAGCCTGCAGACCTATAGCCATCCCAACCCCTATAGCTGACCCAAATGCCAAATTTGGCAATTTTATAACAGCTCCAGAATCACAATTGTTCCTCATCTACAGCGCAAATACTAATTCGCCTTTGTGCTGAGAGCCTGAACTACCACAAAGTCTAGCAACATTGCTGTCATGTAGAAACCAACAGTTCGGCTTTAGGAGCCAAGTCTCATAATTTGAATTGTTCATTTGGTAGATTCTTATGGATTTGTACAGATATGAAGTTACCAGCGCTGACAGATATCACCTTGGAAAACTTTCCGAAATTGGAAGCTTGTCATTCAACGTGGAAACGGCCATGGAGTCTAATGATGACAACATTGACACAGATAGATTGCCGGATGCAGTCATCAAGCGCACAAATACTGACACCGCGCATATGCACGAGGTGGGTCGGTTCTATTAGGATACTAGGAAAACACATAATCGACAGGCAATGATATTTGATTGTTGTGAGTGAGGATTTATCTGGCATTTACATCCCATTACACAAATATAGTACATTAAATTTTCAAAGCAGGATACTATCTATCCCTCAAGTTTTAACTGAAAAGTTATACCAGAGGGTGTTGAACAGGCTTTGCGAATTTGCACTACAAATTAACTGCCATGGTATTCAGCTCTGCGAGTTGATTTTCTGCGATTTGATTTTATTCTTTTACTCATTCCCTGATTCCTGACCTTTGAACTCTACTGCTGCACGCTGTGATATTGCAAATGACATAGTGGCTGGTTCTTGTCCATATTTAGCATTTGGGCTGGATGTAGGGGATGGGACAGCTAAATGGGGTGGGCTGGCTATTGCGGACTACGTGTTTAACTGACTGATCACGTATGACCTTAGCTCCAACTACTATGATGAGCTACGGGTGCAGACTAGACTGTTTCCTTTTCTGATAGATAAGGAGTGATGGCGACAAACTTTTAGGAGTGTTTTCCACATTTTATAGCATTGTCACTGAACTCATTAAGGACCGCTGTATTGCATGAATGTCTTTAGGCCTTATGCCACCCGAGTCATCTCAGATACTCCACTAGCTGGGTAGAAATGAGCTGTCACAGAAATTCCCATAATGATGTAACAACCAAAGTGTAATGTTAGGACTAAGGAGAGCTGTATGTAGAAGAGATTAGGACTCTCCTCATTACTATAGCTGAGCATGTAGAGATGTTGTCATTTAGAGTAAAGTGCTGGCACTTACAAGTCAGTCAATGACATCTGTTTGTCAAATAGGCTGTCAGGTAGTGAGGCTAGCTTATTTCTGTCTAATGTTCTGCACAAGTCAATAGGTTAAGCATAGTCAACCGCATTAGCATTCCTTATAGCTGCTGTATGCATCTCCTTCTGCAATTTTTGACCTCAAAAACTCTCTAACTTATTTTATACAGCAGTTTTAACAGCCAGCCAAAGGGCAGATGAGATATTTATTGTCATATCTAGCAGCAGATATATAGAAAAGTTAAATCTAAATGAACCAAAATAAAATGGTACCAAGACTAACTGTCTCTATGGCTAACAACTATCATGAATTGTTGTTCAACACATTTACAATCCTTAGCACCCATTGTTAGAGCTTGACTAACTAGCATTGTGCCATTGTGGCACTGGAATATTTCTGTTTCCAAACACAAGAAACATTCCCACAGAATTGCTGCAAGTTTACGACTTACAGACTCTGTAACGGAAAAAGGCTGTGAAACACACCCGGAGGCAGCCACGTCAACTCATTTCTGCTCAGATTCCTGCATTCATGACATGACAAGTCTAATAATTAGTAAGAAAGCAAGGTGCAAGTGATTAATTTTCTCTAATATTTCTGTGGAATATCAACAGCCCTTGGACCATGAAGTATTATCCTCAAGTACTGAAATAAAGAAACAAACAACTGTAGTTAAATCAGAAAAGTCGTTTATGTAAAATTTAGAGTCAGGATCCCAACTTTTTGCAATGTGGCCTGCATTCTCTGCTAGAGAATCTCAAACTTCTTCTTGGCTTTGACACTCTCATTCTTGTTTTTTTTTTTCTTTTGAAATATTGTCTTCCTTGAACCTGCATAAGTTCTGACTTTTTTCCTGAAAGGTTCCCTTTGATGATTCGTAGATAATCCTTCCAGCTCATGGTGTTCCAAGGTCTATCTTGTACATCCCCTAACATGAGAAGATTCTGAACAGCTTCAGGTGGTAACAGTGGTAATACCACAAACCATGTGCCCAGGGGGATTCTGAATAATGTATTTTCCCTCCATCGAAGTCTACCCACCTGCAGATCAATTGTGAAGTCTAAGCCTATGCAAGTACTGCATCAAGTACAATTTAAAGTCATGGTGCTAGGAAATGTCACTATCCAAACTTCACACTTGGGGCTGCAAGAGGTGAAGTCACCCAAATGAACAGGGCACATGTGGACAATAGCTCAGTCCTAGCCAGAAAATATGTGTACTGACAATACTTGCCTATCAATGTGAATTATCAATGTGTGTACTTTAACTGTGTTCATTTGTGACTACGGTTTGTTTAGGTTATGCAGAGACAGTGGGAGAAAGCGGATGGAACCCGCTTAGTGCCTTGAACGACCAGTCTTAGGGCTGAGCAATCCTTGGTGGAAAATGTTCTGACACTAGTAACAAAGTCTGTTGTCCTGTGCAGTCACTCTCATCCAGCAAACTCCTGCTACTGAGCAAGTTGTTACTTGCAGAAGGACCACTGGCATTGCAGAATAGAATTCGTGCAATTGTGATATAACTTTCCATCCAAATAACTCTAATCTTAGTCTTCAAACAAGCGACAGTAGTAGTGTGATTAGGTGAGAAAGTCCATAGTCTGTTTCATGTTTCTGGAGTGTCTTACCGTAACTAAAATAGAGCAGACATGCTCACTGTTACGTTATTGATGGGTGTTTTAAATGGTGTCCTTAGTCTGAAATCACTGTCATGGGTCCACTTTGCACATTTTCCAGTCAACTAAAGGCCCTTGACTTGCAGAATTAGCCTTATACATATGTACAGATCAGTATGACAAAAGTAATCTCTTACAAGTGTTTTAAGGTTGTCAGATTCTGGAACGCATCTGAAGGGAGTGATGTCAGATGGAGATTGCTGAGGTCCCTACAGCGGTAAGAAGTGAGAACTTATGTTAGAGTTCTTCCTTTATAGGAGCTGGTCTTTCATTGATTTTAACACAAACCTCATTTCTGTACTGTCACATCACATGACATTCAAGGCATAGTTGTTTGATAGTTAAGGTTGTAAATTTGTTGCTAGAGCAAATCTGGAATTGTTTTGCTTACAATGTCTACTAGAGACATCATAGCAGAGAACAATAGATTACGACACGTCAGCCTCTTAAGGGAGTATCCTTAAGGTTTAGCACGTGTGCAATATTATCACTTCTTTGTGGTTGGCTCTGGCAGCATGTATGGCCTGTATCATTTCATAATACAGCCTCTGTTTTAAACAGCTCAATTCTTTCATTGGGGTTACTTTGCATCCGATCTGTATACCATTTTGGCAAATGGCAAATGTTGAGAGTACATTGGTGAAGGAGCAGGATTTTTGGGAGATGAAAGCTTTTTTCTTGAATGCATAACACATGTACAACATCAATATGCAATGAGAGGTGCCATTGACGGACTTTACTGCGTAGTCACTTGTTTTTGGGGGGACCTATCTGCTATATCATTCCTACTAAAATTCATCTGTCTTATCTTCAAAGGCTAACCATGTATGAAAATGTGCAATATTTTTTTCTTATTTCAAAGCACCTCATAATGGTATAACTTACAGGTGAGGGCTGGGGTTATCCTGCAGACAAGTCGAAATTTCTGACTGGTTTACAGGCAGCTCATAGCATTGTACCCATGGCAATTTGCAGTCGCAGGGACGACAATCACACCCAGGGTGAGACAATTGTACTGAGAATACCGTGATAAAGAAGGTCAAACAAAGGAGGAGAGTGATCATTTTCCAGTCCACAGCTGACATCGCTCCTGGTATCTTATTCCTGGTATTTTCTTGTCCAGTTGTAAATTTCTAAAGCAGACCATAAATTGACAAAGATCTGAGTTTGAGTTTCACCATTTGTCTCCCTGTCTAGACAAGCATCTGATTCACATTCGTAGGTTAACTTGTGCTTTGTTAGGGACTTAATGTAGCATATTTTCAAACAAGTTTTAGTTTCTATTAACAGGATGACTTGAGCCCTTTTTAACGAACAAATTTCCAGGTTAAATGAACAGACTAAACAGCGAGGAACATTAGCAGCTGCTGTGTAGAAAGACTTTTCTTATTGTTAAAACGTTACTCACCTCTCACGTTCTGTTTTCTTAGGCAGGTGGAAAAAATACATACCACCAAAAATATGAGGGTGATTGTTATTTCAAACAGTCTGACTCTTTGCATTGCTTATCGCAAGAGCTAGTTCTCCCTACAGAACGTATTTCGCTACAAAGAAATACCTGGCAACAGTTGTGCTGCCATAAATGCAAAACGAAGACCATTCAAACATCTCCATTTATGTACATGTAGATAAACACACGTACACCCCGTGGCATACAGGCCGGCCCGCACTCAGATACACGCATCCAGAAATACTAGTATGACCCACAGTATCACATGTCCAGGCATACGCATCCACTCTTATGAGCTCGCGCACGAAGATTTCTCTAGCAAGCAGGCAGCTGCGTGTCCGCGCGCACGCCTACTCAGCCTCAAACACACATAGATACGGTTGTGATCCTCCTGTGCCTATCTTAAAGTTAGTCACCCAATTTCTAAGTGCGTTATCAAAACACTCTTTATATATATATATAACGTCCTTTACCCATATTCTCATCCATTCGAGCACTATATTAAAAACTGAAAAACATTTGGCCGACGGATTGGAGTTGCTTGTTGTCCTTTGTCTGAAAGGGCTGATGAATTGACTAGGAAGAATATTATACTAAAGAGAGGCGAACCATCCCCCCCCCCCTTTCCCCCCAAAATCCCATCATTATAGTAGGGCAGGGAAAGATCCTGGTAAAACAGAGTGGCAACGGGACCATCATGAAGTGGGCAACCGCGGCACCACAGCGGTGACGTTGCCGGTTCATCAATAGCAGCGAGCCCATAAGATCGTTTCCGGCTGAGCTCGCGTGTTGTTCGGGGAGCTTTCATGCCTGAAAGGGTGAAATTAGTGCATGTGCCGCATGATTTCAATCACAATAAATCGGACACGGTGAACTGGTTGTACACAAATCATTGCAAGAATTTCCTCGAAACAGCTTGGCCTTGAGTAGATTGCTCAGGAGCTCATTGTTGAGAAACGACAAGGTGACACGTATCCTAAGACGTACGAAGCTAAAATCCCTATCGCTCTTGCCCTTCAAACATGCATGAATTGACAACAGCACCAACTCTAGTGTTTGTAGTTAGAAAAAACGAAAGCTAGGAGCCATGCGGCGTCTGTGTTCCGACGGCACTTCTCAGGGGCATATATTCAGTGTTTTTCTATCTTCAGCTTCTATCTTCAGTTAATTCTGCTGAGTAACCATGCGATATTGAAGGATTTTACTGGGAAGGGCAAGACCCAAACAAACTCTTGATTCTGTTAGTCGGGCGGCTATCGGTGATCTATCGTTCTCTGCCGCTTTTACATTTGTGGTAGGTGCACGTTTTCTCGTCGCTTTGCAAACGCTGAAACCTTGTTGAAACCCTCCGCTACAATTAGGGAAACGCACAGATTACAGTCATGAATTTTATGACCGCCTAACAACTGATTCACTGGCAAGCCAAGGCAGTTTCGACGAGGCGGTAATTCCAAATTCATCTTTCGTAGAGCCCCGGATTAGCTGTCATTAGCTATTGGGCAATCCGATCTCCCAAAATCAATAAATGAATGAATGAATGATTCCGCCGGCGCCCGCGATGGCCTACCAAGCGCAGTTGGACTAAGCAATAGACGGTTTTTCAGCAAGTTTCCTTTGTCATGACCAGGTTTCTGCTGACGAAATACTAAAATGTATGCTTACGCCGTGATTCAGGTTGCGTGTTAAACATGAAAGGAACCCTTCGCTGGGGATGGTTGTAGACTACCTTTTAGCTGGATTCTGACACAGCGTCAGTGCCATACCTCTCGATCAATGCTAATTACAATCCAACGCAGAGGACTTTAGCGTCACCGATACAGCCTAGTAGTAGCAATATCGCAGTACTAGATATGCTAGCGAAACAAACTACGAAAGTGTGGAGGGGATAAAACGCTGAACTGTCGAGTAAACCGTTTGCAGTTGTAATTCAGTCTCACGGTGGGTGCAACCAGTCGACTCCGTCTGCCTCTGTCACTGAGTCTCTCTCGATGCCTCTTCCCTCATTTACGCCCTCTCACTTTCCCCTACACTCTCCTTCCTCTGCTACAAACGAATGATGCCAATGTTATAATTGATTTGTTTCTCATTCCAGTGTTTTGGGCAAGCCAGCTGTGTGCTTTGCCTTCCGCACTGGGACACGCATTAACTGCTGGAAATACCTTGCCGTTATTGTCTGCAGCCCAACACTACCGTACAGGACCAAGCTGCGGATACAAAGCAGTTTGCTATCACGGAGCTACATGCTTGCAGCTTCTTCTGGTAGAGATGCAGTTTTTTTTTACTAGATTTCGGCATTTCTGTACTACGGAGTTTTCTCTGCATAGAATCTGAACTCAATCCTTGTGCATCCTGCTTGACAGTTTGCCCACCATAACTAATTGACGGAATAGCCCAACTGCTATCGTGCTCCGCATGCAGTATGTCTCTTGCTGAGCCGGTGTGCATATAATTAGCGAATGTCCCGTTGACCGTATCAGTGCCCTAGCAAAGGCCTCGATTGCGCTCTCCTCCTCTCCATCGTGTGGGCGAGGGTATTATGAAATGTTTGCAGCCGCAGAGGGACCGCGCGGCATTCTCGACCCACCTTGAATCAGACCCAATGGACCGGCGGGCTTCAATTTCTCAAATATCAAAGGCTGCCTAGGCGCGTTTTATCGATCGAAGTCCGCGTAGCTAGGCGGACACCGATTGCTCTATTGAAGTCTCTGTTTTAGCTGTTTATTTTAGGCGCGATGTTTCTTCATTCCAACGGCTAACGATTCGAGAAGGCACAAGAAAACGCAAGCCTTCTACATGTAGGGTGCCAATTCGGTCCGAGAGTTATTTCACAATGGCTTAACCTTGAATTAGCAACCTGGTGTAGCGGAGACAGCGATAATAGGAACGACAGGTCATCGCCAAGTTCAATGCATAACGTCCTACGCCACTAGGAATTCGGAAAAAGAATTCGAATGACGCATATGGGATCAATCGATACCACAAAGGTGCCGCTGTTCCATTAGCTGCGGCCTTTTCTAACGACGGAGATTTCTCGGCTATCGGCAGCTACAGGGCTACTCGCGACATGGAGAATTTTGGTAGCGGCAGCAGCTGACGCGCACCATTCTGCTTTAAAGGTCAACTCAACCAAAAAAAAAAAAATTCACCAGATCGCCTTCTTCACTTCGAATAGTCTCTGCGCGAAGCAGCGGGAGCTATAGAACTGCCACCTTTCGCTGATCGACTGAAGAGAGCTGCATGATCGCGCTCACGCCTGTGACGTTAGTAGTACCAAGCTTAAGCACCCAGCCGTGCTTCCATCTCTACATGTACTTTGCATGCAGATCTATTTTAGATTTCCTATGTTCAGAAGTTCCTGTCCGATTTGGAAGAGAGAGGTTACCAATTCCTCATCGGTCGTCGTATTCCAGCTCAAGTCTACATCCCGCTAGCTGCTTGTCCTTGCTGCCATAAACAAAATTCAAGCAGGGAACCGCACAAGTGTCCTCTTCCTTGTCTTTCGGGCTGGATATTGTGAGCGTAGGAATTGTACATTGATCTGCATGCAAGTACATGTACACGTGGAAGCACAGCTGAGCGCTAGGACAACTTACGTCACAGACGTGGGCGCGACCATGCAGCTTCCTGCAGCTGATCAGCGAAACATGCGAAAGGTGGCAGCTAGAGCCCTCCTGCTTCGCGGAGAGTTTTTCCGAAGGGAAGAAGACGGTCTGGCGAAATTTTGATTTTGGGATTGAGTTATATATGACTCCCACACACCCGTAGCAGCACCTAAAAGGTCAGTACTCAAATCAATAAACATGTCCGGTGCACAGTTTGGCAAAAATTACCAAACTAATGGACTTTTTCACCGCCCTTGCGTGTTGCTCTCTTTCTGCTTTTTTTTCTTTCACTCTAGTCATACTGTACCAGAAGCTAGCGTGAGATCTGCCAGGTGCATCAACATGCCATAAGCTAGCATGAACAGTGCAGGTCAGAAACGGAATCGTTATACCGTTGCAGTGCATGTCAACATTGTGTCAACATATCAAATGTTGAAGTGTATGGCAGATATGTCCTGTCAAAATGGAATCAATACACTCGTCTACGGCTCGGGTCGCATTTATCGAAGCCCTCCTTCTGCGATCTCGCCCTCGTAGTCTACTCGTGTTTCATTCCTACCTAGAGATGGCTAGCTGAACCCTGAAGACAACATGACTGACAGATCCCGAGACGAAGTATCTACTTACTCACCTTGTGCTCGCTCACTTCACAGAGCCAACGTTAACTCCACTGATTGCCAGAGGTTGATGGACTAACCCGAATGATCTCGATCGTCTGAAGGACAAGTGTGGCCTCCGTCCTTGGCTCTGGCGAATGCTTCAAATGCTAGGTACTTCTTTCTTGGGATCTATTATATCGATGACCGAAAAACAAAACCGACAGACGTCAATAATCATTGTTGCAAGCGATTTGAAATCTGTTCCTCTCGAGCTCTAAATTAAGCGAGTAGCAGAGGTGCGTTGCTGCTGCTAAAGCATCTCCCTGGCAATGCAAAGAGGGTGTAACAGTACAGGACTTTTATTGCAACCCAGCTGTGTTTTTAAGTATGTTTCCATAGAGTGCGACACTGCCTGTCGCATTCCTATACTGATTATTCCGCTTGTAGTCATATAAGAATATAACGCTTCCTTCGTGCGCATGCTCACAATCCAGGGAAGCAGTGGGCTGGTGCGCTGGGACAAGTTGGAAGCGTCTGGGGACCATAGATGAAGTGCCCCCAGGCTAGCCTACATGAATTAGACAGGCATTATTACTCTTGTAGAAAGACTGAGACGGTCACAAGGAGATAAATGAGGTTAGTGGAACTTCCGTCCTACCTCATACAACAAGGCAAGTGCGCACTTAGCCATCCCAGGTCTTCGCACTGTTCGTCCCCAATAGCTTCACTGGCATGTCACTGATTATTGACGTATGCAGTCCGATTCTGCAGGGCGTGTTTCAGTAGACCTCTATCAATTTTGGAAGAGGAAATGTTACACATAACTTTCTTTATCAGAAGATCCTGTACCTATTCCGGAAGACCCTCTTACCAATTAAGGAAAGTCCTCTACCAAGCTATTTCCCTCTTCTGTTGCCGGAGCAGGGTGAGTTTAGTCAACCATGCTATACAGTGTAGGTCGTAGGTAGGCGCTGTGCTCAAAGTTGCTCTAGGATGGCCCGACGGTATCTATCTATATGGCCTATACCGGGTGTAACGAAGGGCTTCCACTTGCACTGCATGCAGCCGCTGGGAGCGGCTTGGCGTGCCGCCGGCAAGCTGGTAGTTACATTGTATACAAGGCATACATGTACAGCAGACCTACCGGCATCCATTATCCCAAACTGGAGTACTACTGAGCAATGCTGGAACTAGCCCTAGAAGATTAAGAAACACATTGCAGGTATTTTTGATTCTCTTTATGCAACACTTGAAAGATACATGAACTCATCTGCTATTACACGTACAGTACATTATGCATGTAGAGATCCAGGCTGTAGCTAGCGTGTAGTAGATATAGTCTGTACATGTATGTTTCAACTGCACCTTTTGCTATCATCGCGATACCTGGCATGTCTGACCGAAGGGCAGACTGATACGGAGAAAGTTAAGAGCAATACATGTACATGTTCTCGTAAGACGAGAGCTTTCTCCAACATGCCTGATTAATCCATACGTATACGCCAGCAGTCTGCCCTTGGCGCCGTGGGTGGAGAGGCTTCCGATATCACCGCCGCAGGCCTGAATGTTTTCAGTGAACTTCAACTGTGAAGTCGAGCGCCTACAAATGCGCAGATGCTCTGCCGTTGAAACGAGTCACAATCGAAATCACGCCTTTTCTCAACTGATCAATACTTGCACTTCACTGCCTTCCAACGGAGTGAGGTGGACCGTGCCAATATGAGACTTCTGCCCTGTTCTTCTGATGGTCTTGTCGACGTTTGCGATTTTATTTTAGTTCTGGTCTAGCAGTAGGACGTAGGATCATGATCTATCATCTACGGTCGGCATGAAACATTGAAGGCACGAGTGCACGAATAAACTGCACGTAAACAAGTGGCTTGCGCATGGGGCAGCATGGAGCCATCGCAGGCCATATGGTTTACATATAGCGGATGCCTAATGCCACGCAAAGTCCACTTTAAAGAACTCATTGAAGCTCTCGGTGACATTGCATACAGGACTAGGACCGGGTTGCTACAAGTTGCAACAAAACTAAGCTGCTTTGGTTGGGGACAAACGAGGTTGTAACTGTGTTTACAGCGACAGAGTTCCTTAAGCTCGTGCTCATCATGCAATCTACCATGTTGATCTTGAAGACGCAACTAAAACAAACCTACGTGCACGAAGCGCAGTGTCGGCATGCTGGAAATGTAGAAGCTTGGCGGAACCATATCCACCTGTATGAATTAAACTGCATGAGTCAGGTGGCTATTTCCGGCAAAAGTTCAGAGCTCACGGCAACAGCTGCAATCGAATCAGCGGTTGGCCCGGGACTCCCTATCGCTATCGATATCAGAGAAAAACTCTTCCAAAAGTTCAGCGGTCCGATCTAAAGGCAAACGACTGGGGGAGAGTCGGCCCTAACAGAGGTTAGGCTTACTTTGATGTTGCTACGGTTTGCGGTTATCCGGTCAGCAAAGGAGCAAGCTTGACTAGGGCCTAGGGCGGTACACAACGAATCCGGGAGAGTTGGCCACTGAGAGGCTCAGCTGACTTTGATTTTGCTGCGCCGGTAAGGCAAAGGAGCAAGTTTGACTTGGGCGGACCTCGGCCTGAGCTGGCGTCTAGAATTTGTACCTCTTCCCTTTTTATCACATGGCTCCGGAAAGGTTTTTCTCTGGCGATGTATTTAGAAAGGTAGATCTCAGTTCATGGCATACATTAGAAACAGCTGCAGCTGCACTGCATAGCTCGGTTGAAGTATGTAGATCTACGCCTTCCTACCATACATTTTGATCGGGAAAAAAGACGCGATTAGAGCTGCGCTGGCTAGTAACGGTTGCACCGTGACGGACACACACAGACACACACAGACACACACACACACACGCACACACCCACACACGCACGCACACACACACACCGACGCACACGAACAAGTGGCGTCCGTATGAGGCCATCGCAGGCCATATCCTATAACGGATGCCTAATGCCACGCAAAGTCCACTTTAAAGAGCTCATTGAAGCTCTACATTGCATGCAGAACTAGGACCGGGTTGCTACAAGTTGCAACAAAGCTAAGCTGCTTTGGTTGGGACAAACGTGGTTGCAACTGTGTTTACAGCGACAGAGTTCCTTGAGCTCGTGCTCGTCATGCAGTCTACCATGTAGATCTTGAAGACAGGACTAAAACAAATCTACGGGCGCTAAGCGCAGTGTCGGCATGCTGGAAATGTTGCAGCTTGGCGGAACCAAATCCACCTGCAGTACATGCATTCAACTGCATGAGTCATGTGGCCCTTTCCGTTAACAGTTCAGAGCTCATGATCACCGCAACAGCTGCAATCGACTCAGCAGCAGGCCCGTCCCGGGATTTCCTTTCGCTATCGATCTGAGAGAAAAACAATTTCAATCTAATGATCAAAGTCAAACGCCAACACGAAAACATAACCACAAGAGGAGGCTTAAGCCAGGCCTGGGGAGTAGCTAAGGCGGAGGGTAGCAAGTTTGTTCACTGACTTGAACCTTTGGTCAGTTGCGACAGTTGTAGGAGTTCCAAACTTGAAAAAGTTGGAACAGCCGATCGATAGGCAAACGAATCAGGAAGAGTCGGCCAGGCAGAGGTTAGGCTTACTTTGATTTTGTTACGGTTTCCGGTTATCCAGTTAGGCAAAGGAGCAAGCTTGATTAGGGCCTATGGCGGTACACGACGAATCAGGGAGAGTCGGCCACTGAGAGGCTCAGCTGGCGTCTAGAATTTGTTCCTCTTCCCTTTTTTTCACACGGCTTAGGAAAGGTTTTGCTCTGGCGATGTATTTCGAAAGGTAGACCTAGGTTCTTGGCATACATTAGAAACAGCTGCAGCTGCACTGCATAGCTCGGTTGAAGTATGTACGCCTTCTTACCATACATTTTCATCGGTCCAAAATGATACGATTAAGCGCCCGCTGGCTAGTAACGGTTGCAGCGTGACGGACACACAGACACAGACACACATACGCACACAAACACAAACACAAACACACACACACAAACACAAGGACACAAACACACACACACACACACACACGCGGCGGCTCGGGTTGTGATGCAGCCGGTCGCGACCGAGTGTCGAGGCTAGGAATGTATTCTTCACAACCTTCTGAATAACTTCGCATGTAGGCCTACAGCTGTACACCAGTCTGTGCACTAATAGTGTAACCATACAACAATGTATTACGACACAAGCTTCTCGCGAATGGTCTACCGTCTAACAGCGTTAACTGGCTATGCAGCTACCTTGTGGATCGGACATTAAAAGTTCGTGTCAGCTCTACTTTCTCTTCCCCTCAAACTATCACGGCAGGTGTACCCCAAGGTTCTCATCTTGGCCCCGTCCTCTTTCTT
>JAOWAW010100406.1:0-15562 GCA_028565695.1 Nicola tetela
GGGGGGGGTAAGGTCACTGTTGGAATAACCTGGTTAGAAACCTGCTGTACACCCGGTGATTGATCTATACATCCATTCACCTCATAGTATTGGTGATTGTTAGTAAAACTGACTGCAGTTTTGCAGTCTTCTAGTTATGGATCACTGGTAATGGCACATGGGGTGAATTGTCCTTATAGTTTTGGATGTGTAATTATAGGTCAGTAGTAAGAGGGATTGTGCACAATACAAAAATCTTTGCGCTGGAATCTTTCATTTCTTCTAGTATGGTGCCGAGTGGTTCTGCCTAATCATTAGAGAGTTAGAATAGACCATAGTCAGTTAAATAATTACCAGGTCAGTATTGTGGTGATTTCTGACACTGTGTAACATTGTACTGAAATCAGCTGCAGATGGAAGAGCTGATACACAACTGAAGTGCTAGTAGAGCATAAATCGCCCAAAAGGTATAACTTACAGTTACTAGTATAATTTCTAATGCCACGAAATGTGAAATATATTACCAGTATCACATGTCTTCCCAGTCCAATTAATAGGGCATGAACAACTGAAATTGGAAATTCTATCCTGACATGTCCCGCCATTTAGACAGGGTGAGGCATTACATTGGTTGATGTCTGAAAGAACAGTGCAAAGAATCGTTCGTTAATGTGTAACCACGTTTGTAGAGACAATTTAGCTAACTGTCTATCGCAATCTAGGCAGACAGAGTTCATTTGATATGTGAGGTGCTCAGGTAGTCGTGTACCCATGATACCTGAACAACTTCTGGGAAATCGAATAGTTTTTCAGGAAAAAACACCCAATCAGGTAATATCACACAAATTTGCACTTCGCCACAACATCAAAGTGTACAATCTGCATAGTGTGTTCACACCAAAATGGTCCTTCAGCATACATATAGATGCAGCGACTCCTTCACGCCTAACTTTCCATCACTCCTAGAGCGATATTGTGGATGACGTTCAGGTGAAACGGCCGAGCTGATGTTACAACCTGATTGGGTACTTGTGCTATTATAGAAATGGTACTAGATAGGCTAACCCAGGAACAAATGTTACCCTAAGTCATCCCTACAATTTACAAAGGTGCTCCTAACCAATTATAATTATTTGTCTGTGGGCGCTATCTAGAAATCCAGGCTATAACCAGTCATACCCAGCCAATTGAGATCAGTGAATTGAACTGTAGGAAAGATGCATAGGAACCTGATTACGAGCGCAAGACCAGCAAATCTGGCCCTAGAGCCACAGGCAGTAGAGCTGTATGCAGACCACGTCCTGCATGAGTTACAGGACATGGAATGCTGTCCCTACTTAGGCATTTTGTGATAATATCATAGCAGGTCTGCATCTATAGTTATCTCAGGCCCAGGAAACGTCGGTTGGAATGAACTCGGTGATCTTCTCTGCTGCAGCACCAACTATTGTGGTGGACTGTGGTACTTTGTCAGTGTAGATCTGGTCTAGTTCTTCTACCTACACAGAATCGAAACATTACAGAACATGCCTAGGAAATTGAAATAATCAGCGAGCTGCCAGCTGATTACCAGCTGGCAGAAAGGAATATACTGGCCACTAGCACTTGATATGGACTTCTTCTCAGGCAAAGGTAGACCAAAGTGTGATTGGGATGTGAGGAGACATGTGGGCCAGATATTTTGCATTTGATGCAACTGTTACGGCACTCTATCAATTTCTCCCTAACATCATTCTACAGATAAGTCTCAAGTGCAGTTCCTTTAACTTCCTGTAAACTTGGGATGACCATGAATTCGTCAGTTAGCTATGAAACTGGAATAGCATTAAGTAATATGGTGATGCTACACCATCAGAGTCACGCAGCGGGAAGGGCGACTACTTCAACTACTTTGTCAGATGCTGTTTAGCATATGCAAAAGTACATGTAGGTACAGTGCCAGATCATTTTGACAGGTGCAACTAGGCCTTCATTTCATTGATCCTTCAAGGGTACTTTACCACGCTATTGTGTGTTCCATGTCTGCCTATCCTGCTGGTCCTGCTAGAAAAGTGCTCCTGTACTTCTAGATTAGGGGATTTCTACAATTGCATTTGCAGTCTAGTCTAAACTGATTGTGTTGTCCAGCTTACCCACTGTACGATAGGCATCATTCGTCCACGTGATGCTACCATGAGGTTGAAATTCTACTGTACATCGGTACACACCAAGGTCTCTGATAGCGACATTATGAATAGTCAAGGCTGGTGTAGACATCTGTTGGCTGATAACAACACCGTGTGGACTTCTCCAGTTGAACGTCATATCTGCTGTAGTAACATCTAGGTCAGGAATTAAGGTGATGTTCTCTCCCAGTGCAGTTGTCACCAACTGGGATGAAACGTGGAAGTTAGCTAGAACAGGCAACAGAAACGTTTTAGTTCCACAGATCTACAAAGGAAATTCAGTAATTGTTGGTCATGTGCACAAGGATACACAACTTGCATAATAGATTTTGTCCTGAGTTTTGGTGCATTCCTACCCATGTACATTAACTTCAGTGCAGCCCATTTAGAGACGTAGGATACCTCTGGCTCCAATTTGAGTGCATTTCTTGCTAAAATTCAATATTTCTTTGTAATGTAAGGATAAAAATAGGATGTAGACGGTGTTTCTCCGAAGGATCACTAAATAATAAGCCCAAAACTGACAAAAACAGCTAAAAAATTGGAGGACTTTACAAATATTTCCGGAACCGCTGCTGTCAGAATATTTGCCCCAAAATTTCGCCTGAAGGAAGGTTGGGAGGAACATTCCAAGGATTAGATCTAAATATTTGCATATACCTCTTCTTTTCAAAGACATTCTACTAAAACCAAGAAAAACGTCAAAACTGGGGTATCCACCATCCACTCCAAACTGCCTTACAGCAAGCGCAGTTCGATTCCATACTTATCATGGTCTAGTCTGCAAAGGAGAAGAATAACATCTTCCACTGAACACAGCTTCATGAGGCCGTCTATTGGTTTTCAGTTCCGGACTTTTCATTTTTCTCTGCACCAGTAGTATTCCCTTCATCAACAATATCGATGAAAGCACCTTACAGCACCAGCTAGATTGTGTTGCCACAGTGACAAGTGGAATGCGCATGGAGCCGTCACAGGCCACATGGTTCACAAATAGCGGATGCCTAATATGCC
The DNA here is from genome assembly GCA_028565695.1 of Nicola tetela. NCBI lineage: Eukaryota > Metazoa > Porifera > Calcarea > Clathrinida > Clathrinidae > Nicola > Nicola tetela. The sequence goes on from JAOWAW010100406.1 coordinate 3,159, forward strand.
ATGCAACGTTTTCATTGAAGCACTCATTGAAGCTCTACATTGCATACAGGACTAGGACCAGGTTGCTACAAGTTGCAATAATGCTAAGCTGCTTTGGTTGGGACAAACGAGGTTGTAATTGTGTTTACAGCGACAGAGTTCCTTGAGGTCATGCTCATCATGTAGTCTACCATGTACATGTAGATCTTGAAGACGTGGCTAAAACGAGCCTACATGCACGAAGCACAGTGTCAGCATGCTGGAAATGTTGCAGTTTGGCGGAACCAAATCCACCTGCATGCATTCAACTGCATGAGTCATGTCACCCTTTCCGCCAAAAGTTCAGAACTCACAGCAACAGCTGCAATTGAATAAGCGGTGGGCCTAGGACTTCCCATTACTATCGATATCAGAGCGAAACAATTTCAAAAGTTTAGCGCTCCGATTGATTTGCAAACGACTTGGGGAAAGTCAGCCAGGGCAGAGGTTCGGCTTACTTTGACTTTGCTACAGTATCCAGTTATCTGGTTAGGGAAAAGAGCAAGCTTGACTAGGGCCTAGAGCGGTAGACAACAAATCAGGGAGAGTCAGCCACTGAGTGACTCAGCTAACATTGATTTTGCTACGCTGGTAAGGCAAAGGAAAAAGCTTGATTTGGGCAGACCACAGCCTGAGCTGGCATCTAGAATTTGTTCTTCTTCCCTTTTTCTCACACAGTTTCAGAAAGATTTTTCTCTGGCGATGTATTTAGAAAGGTAGACTTTGGTTCATGGCATACATTACAAACAGCTGCAGCTTCGCTGCATGGCTCGGTTGAAGTATATACACCTTCCTATCATACATTTTGATCCGGAGAAAAGATGCAATTAGCACGCGGTGGCTAGTAACAGTTGCAGCGTGACGGACACACACTCACACACACACACACACACACACACACACACACACACACACACACACACACACACACACACAAGCACACAAAATAACTGCCTGTGGAGCCCTCGTCAGCCCCTACAGTCCTGACAATGGCAATCATCAAACATACATGTACCATGATGCACAGTGGCCAGCAGCCGGCTGTAGTCACAGCGATCCTTCATATGAGGCGTGAATATTTGTTCTGCGGTACTCAAGTGTATGACGTGAGGCTAGGCTGGCCTTGCATCCTCCAGAAAAGGCGCAGCTAATGTTTATTCTCGTGTTATACATGTATTGTTCGACGAAACGAGGTGAATGTATATTCCAAGACATGGCTGTCCTTCCTATTGTCATTTAGCAGGTTTTAGGGGTGAATGTTGAAACGTTTTGAAGAAAGCTCTATCTTGATACAGTGTTGTCTTCCATTTACACTAGTCTGCATACTTGTGTTTCCGCCGGCACCCACGATGCTATAGTTCACTCACTTTAGACTGACTTGGTGGAGCTCCTGGTTAATCTGCAAAGAAGCTGACTGGTATCCTCCTCCTCAGGATATATCCCTGTATCTTCAGCTATTTAGTTTCAGAGAAAATGTAATGTTAAAACGGTGTTTGCTCCACAATTGTGCTTCATCCTATGAAAAGTGCCAGCCATGGACAATAATTTATCCGGCGCATTGCCCACCGCACATGCTGCTCACCAAGAGCTTTGTGTTGAATCAAACATGGAGCAGCCGTGGTTTGACACTGAGCTTTATAGATATAATTTGCAAAGCATTAACTCCTCCGTTGTTCTGAGAAAATATGTTTGTCAGACTGTAGTTGATCACTGGCCTGTTTCGAAAATCTCCTCACTCCAACTATGAGTGCGAACATTTAAGGCCAGGGCCTGTAATCAAGGATTGCAGCAGCACGCAAACCCAGTACAACAGCAAGGGTTATTGAACTGACACATAAATTTCCCGACAGTGAGAAAGGAGCATGGGTGGAATTACTCAAGCACATTGAGGATGTCCATTAAATGCTCCTTCCACATATTTATTCAAGTGTTACTTCACGCACACAGAGATGCCAGCATACATGATCGAGCTCATGGTTCTTGTTCATGTAGTCATGCATTTCAAGTGCGCCACACGTAAATCCATAGAACAGCATGGGCGTGCATGGCTGCACTGACTTCGTTTCTCTTTGATCCAACGTGATTCTGGGATTTGGTTGTGATGTCACTAGCCAACAGCATGGGTACCCCCTTGACCGAAGTTAATGTATTTGAGTAGACTCAACTTATACATGTTTCTGAAAGAGAAAAAATTGTAAAAAAGCCTTCACCTGTTCACACAGGAGTTCATCTATGGAATTGATGGTAGGTCGAGATGATGGTCCAAGATGTTCCCCTGACGAGCACGTCTATGTGATTCACATCCGGAAATCTTGTGTATCTCATAGGTAGGTCGTGAGTGGCACATGTTTCAGAGATTTCCATTGATGAAATTTGAATATTCACAGTGCTGTGTAGCATCTGGCATTTAGTTCTGATACTTGATACTGTTACTACCATTGTACTTACCACACTTTAAGTATTCCAGAGATGTCCCAACAAGGGCAGAAGGGGTAGAACATCTAGAGGAGCCAGTGAGAATATATCGTTGCAAATGACAGATAGCTGGTGAGCAGTGCACAGGATTCTTAAAGAGATCTCTGATAGCAAGAAACAACACCATTATGTTAGTGGAATTTAACAAAATGCATCATTCAAATGCATTTGTCACCTCATATGGAATTGTAACAATGGCGCATGACCATTGAGTGGCGAATTTGGTAAATGCACATCGGCTTGAAATTACACATCACTCTGTCACGAACTATACAAGAGATAGGTCAGACAGGCCTAGTTGCATGGAGATTGTTGCATCTCGCAGGCCAGCGCTGGTTCGATCTCGTCTAGAACGTTATCTATAGGCAGTAATGCGCATGTGCGCTGCCAGCTCCATGATGGCACTAAGTGATGCGCAACATTTCCATAATAATATTATGTAAAGTGGTGGTTTAGGACACATCCTCTCAATGGAGCTGCTTCTAGAATGTTAACCAATCTACTCCCTTTCTGCTGCATACGTTCTATAATTGAGTGGCATATAGCTACCAGACAAAGGTCTACGTGTGTAGTTGCCTGTGCACACTACAGCTCTTGCAGCATTACACAGAGTATACTTTCTGAACACAATTTCAGGTGCATGATAGACATTGACAGCTTGTGATATAACTTTGGGGTGATATCTGTCTAGGCTCATATGGGTGCTGCACCAATAACCAAGGTCTGCCACCTTGGCGTGGCCATGGACACCCTTTCAGATAGATGAGTAACTGGAATGTGATAGTATGAGGAGTGGCTTTTCAGCTGGATTGCCTCAAAAATTCCCACATTTCTTCACTGGGAGCTATATCACACGATGGAAAACCTATCTCTGTCTGGGAGACCTATCAGAGCATCAGTAGGCAGAAAGAAAACTAGCGAAAGAACATCCAAATCTGAGTTATACATCATTTTGTTATCCATACACAAGTGAGTAACTCTTCACTCATGTGACCATAAACTGCCTATTGTAAACATTGGGAAACAAATCAAACATGCGTCCTGCAAGTCAAGGGCTGAATCATAAATGGAGACAAGTTGCGCACTTAAGCTTAGTCTATTGTAAAGTACAGCCACGTCACTGAATGGCTAAGAGCTCAGAGTTTAGCCACCCAAACGTACCTAACCAAACTTGTGTACAGTTGGTACAGCGGTTACAGCAGGCAGCCCTAGGTCTGCCAAGTCTCTGTGCGCATGCTTCTAGATGCTACAGTGTACCTGGACTATGCCATAAGTCCTTATGAAATATGTTTTGATCCAAAAAGAGAAAATAACAATGCAAAGAGCGCAGGCTAACAGCTTGGTGGCCATCCCATCCGCCTCCAGACCTTTATCTGCACGCAGTGTGAACAAAATCAGTGCAGTGTACCCGATCCCATATCACTCACGCAAACACATTCCATAAGATGGAACAATGAACCAACGTCATACCACATGCTCCATGTATGCATAGGACAGGATGAACGAAAGAATCAAGCCAAAAAGATTGTCAAGAGAGCGCTTTTTCTCTAGTGCATGTGCACAACATACGTCGCCATGTTTGTGTGTCTATGGCAACACCATAGCATTTAAGGTGTCAGCACACAGCATACAGCCTACTATTTGTTATCACCCCTCCCCTGCTGACATCCACAGTAGAAAGTATATTTGCCTTCGTCAGGCCCGTAGGGGCTGAGGAGGGCTGCCCAGAATATTAATTCGTGTCAGTGTGTGTGTGTGTGTGTCAGCGGGCTGTCCGGCCCGCTGAAACTGTTACTAGCCAGCGCGCGTTATCGTGCCGATACTAGTCACATCTCTTTTCTTGATCAAGATGTATGGTAGGAAGGCGTACATTCTTCAACCGAGCTATGCAGCATCGCCACAGCTGTTTGTAATCTATGCCATGAACCGAAGACTACCATTCTAAATATATCACCTGAGAAACCCTTTCTGAAGCTGTGTGAAAAAAGGGGAAGAGGAACAAATTCTAGATGACCGGAAGTCCCAAGCCCACCGCTGATTCGATTGCAGCTGTTGGCATGAGCTCTGAACTTTTGAAATCGTTCTTCTCTGATATCAATAGCGATATGGAGTCCCAGCCCACCGCTTATTTTCGATTGCAACTGTTAACATGAGCTCTGAACTTTAGACGGAAAGGGCCACATGACTGAGTCACTCATGCAACCTTCCCGAAGCAGTGTGAAGAAAAGGGAAGAGGAACAAATTCTAGATGCCAGGGAGTCTTTTGCCCACCGTTGATTCAATTGCAGCTGGTGCTATGAGCTCTGAACTTTTGATGGAAAGGGCCACATAACTCATGCAGTTGAATGCATGCAGGGGGATTTGGTTCCACCAAGCTGCAACATTTCCAGCATGCCAACACTGCACTTCATGCACTTAAGTTAGTTTTAGTCGCATCTTCAAGATCAACAAGGTAGACTGCATGATGAGCATCCGCTCAATGAACGCTGTCGCTGTAAACACAGTTACAACTTAGTTAGTCCCAACCAAAGCAGCTTGGCTTCCTTGCAACTTGTAGCAACCCGCAGCCGGTCTTTGCCTGTATGCAACGTAGAGCTTCAGTGAGTGCTTCAATATTAATTAATGTGGACTTTGCGTGGCATTAGGCATCCACTACATGTAAATTATATTGCCTGCGACATCTCCATGAGCACACCACTTGTATCAGCAACTAGAGAAGAAACAAAACACACACACAAAGGAAAAAAACTAAAACTAGTAGCAGTAGGATCAAAGCACAAGCAACATCATAGCTCAACTAGATCGTGCTGGTTGACGCAACTGTGCACAGTCTCTCAAGTCATAGTCATGTTCAGCGATGGGTGCTTCCATTGGTGCGACATCAAGCATGACCGTAGTGTAGACATCCAATTGTCATCTTGCTCTGTGATGGTCTCCACATTATCATCATCGCTTTTGATTACCACAGCCTGCAGCACTCACCCTGGTGTGTACAGCTTCAGAATATCGATGTTCACAACTTTCTGATGTTAGCATTGATGCTCGTTTTCTATCACAACAGTAGTTGGAGAAAGCACCCTCTGCACAATCCAGCCAGCCTCATATAGTGTGAGGAGTTTCTGCCGGCATCCAGGACGTAAAAGCATGACTCTATCACCCACTGCATACGGACAAACTTGGCCATCACTGAGCAACTTACCAGGATCCAACAACGACAACTATTCTTCCAAGAAGTCTTGAATGGTAGCTGCTCGTTCTGCTAAGTCATCCACCCACTGACTCAAGGTACGATGCTGGACTTCTCATGCAGCCTGCACAATTTAACTGGATGGTTGCCAGCCCCCCACTGCTACAAACAGAATGTGGTCGCAGGAGGTAGAAATACAACAGAAGCTCTAAGTCAGCCTTCCAGTCCATAGACCTTTCGAGCATCTTCCACATAAAGGTGAGGAGGGTTCTGTTGAATCTCTCGGCTAGCGCTCCACGTTGGGATTGTGGGTGCCTAGCTAACAGCACCAGTTCAGAGAGACATACTGAACATTTCAAACAGGGCCTGCACAATCACATTCTGAAACTCCTTTCCATTGTTGAGTCACACTACCTCCAGTAGACCCATCGACAACAAAGTCCAACCAAGGCCTCAGTAACATACTTCGCATCATGACGGTAGAGCGAAACCACTTCAGCCCACTTCGTAAATAAGTCAACACACACTAGGACACAGTGAAATAATCCGGATTCATCCACCCCTAGCTCCAGGGTATCAGCCTGTATAACACCCCATGGTTTTCCTGGAATGTCAGGTTGAGTTGATGAGGGCGCTGGACCTTTTCGGTGACTTGCAGCCGTGCACTGCTGGCATTCCTTCACTAGGCACTGGCATTCCAATGCCATTCCTGGAAAATAGCACGATCCTCGCAGCAATTGAGACATCGACTCCCAATTGGCATAACCAGAGTTCACATGTGAAGTATGTAAAACGGACGGAATAAGCTGAGGTGGGATGACTGGCACTTTCACAAGACCATCCGACGGCAGCTTCACTTTTCAACACAGAATACCATTCTCCAGGCACAGCTGACCTTGAACAGCTTTGTATGACTCAGTTGTAAGTGCGACATCACCTTCAGTCTCTTCCAGCTGAGACATCACTGATGACACTTCTGGATCATGCTGCTGGGCCTCAGCAATCCTGTCAAATGAGACTGGACCTTTCACGTGCAGGCACTATGCAGCAACTGGATTTACACTGCACCTCTCCATCTCCTTTGCCAGCCTTAGCCAAGCAACCAGAACACGAGTTAACACATCAGAATGATTGTTCTTCAATGGCACCCACTGAATAGTCACATTCATGTTGTGTGTGGCAATGATGTCCTCAAAATCTGTACACAGCGCAGCACTAGCATCTCTTGCAGGCCAGTGGTCTGAACACTCTGAATGTTGTTTAATCACTGAGTCAGCCAAGCATGGATGGTTCTCAAGTCAGTCATTAGCGTTATGCTGTGGGCTCCCCACGTAGCGGCTAATGTAATGCCCTTCACTGTTGCATCAAGTTCAGCAATGTTCACATGGCGCTTATCACTGGATGGTCTTAGCCAGGAACCATCTTCGACTATGTCACCAGCAACTTCTAACATGACACCAGTTGCAATATCAGATGTATCACACCACACAGTCACATTCACCTCGTTCATAGGAGCAACCGACCACCTGCCATATGCTGCGTCTTGTGCCATGACATGGTGAAGATATCTGTGCACATTTGGCAAACATGTTGAGGTACGATTTCATTCCAGCTACAGTCGACACCAATTTGTCTCTTCAACCAGCTACAATATGGACGCTAGAATCCACATACAGGATAGTGACTTGTAATTCTTCCACACCAAGCAAAAACAGCACACTTAGTCAATTGCTCGGGTAAGTTGAAATCAACATCTCTTCTTGACCATATCACGACTCCATCATCCTCAGAGAGCCGCAGTTTGAGGAAATGCAAATCTGGCAGGGACTCAGCTGGTTTGGTTGGCAAACCATTCTTTGCCAGCGCAACAGATACACTGTCAACTTGATAAGCAGGTGTGAGCACAGCATCCACATAGTTGTCCACTTCAGGGAAGTTCCTTATTGCTCATCGAATGATAATGTCCATAAACTTTGGGGCAACTACAAGGCCAAACCCCATCCTGGTCATAACATACATTTTCTCCTACCATATGACCGCTGGATAGCGCATCAGTTCTGGGCTCACGTGTACTGTAAGTAAGCTTTATTCATGTCTAAGAGCTTGTAGTCTCTGCCAGCTGACATTTTCCACTTTCGCAACTTCACTGCACAGACAGGTACTTCTGTGCCTGAGTGGGACTAAATCAGCTTATTGCCGTCATAAAGCCCGTAGGGGCTGAAGAGTGCCCCACAGACGATTAATTTATGTCTGTCTGTGTGTCTGCCTGTGTGTCCGTCCGTCATGCTGCAACCGTTACTAGCCAGTGCTCGCTAATGGCACCTATCTATCCCAATCAAATGTATGGCGGAAAGGTGCACATACTTCAACCGAGCCATGCAGCACAGCTGCACATGTTTGTCATGTATCCCACGAACCGAGGTCTACCTTTCTAAATACATCGCCTTAGAAAAACCTTTCCGAAGCCGTGTGAGAAAAAGGGAAGAGGAACAAATTCTAGATGCCAGGGAGTCTTGGGCCCACCGCTGATTCGATTGCAGCTGTTGCCGCAAGCTCTGAACTTTTAACGGAAAGGGCCACATGACATGCCGTTGAAAGCATGCAGGTGGATTTGGTTCACCAAGATGTAACATTTCCAGCATGCTGACACTATGCTTCATGCACATAGGTTTGTTTCAGTCACGTCTTCAAGATTCACGTGACTGCAGGATGAGCATGAGCTCAAGGAACTCTGGCGGTGAATACACAATTACAACCTCGCTTGTCCCAACCAAAGCAGCTTAGCTTCGTTACAACTTGTAGCAACCCGGTCCTCGTCCTGTATGCAATGTAGAGCTTCAATGTAGACTTTGCATTAGACATCCACTATATGTAAACCTTATAGCCTGTAACGGCTCCATTGGCATGCCACTTGTTTGTATGTGTGTGTGTATATGTGTGTGTGTCTGTACGACACGCTGCAACCATTACTAGCCAGTGCAGGCTAATCGCATCTTTTTTTCCCAATCTAAATGTATGGTAGGAAGGTTTACATACTTCAACGGAGCCATGCAGCGCCAGAGAAAAACCTTACCACATCCGTTTGAAAAAAAAGGGAAGAGGAACAAATTCTAGACGCCAGGGAGTCTCGGGCCCAGCGCTGATTCAATTGCAGCTGTTGTCATGAGTTCTGAACTTTTGAAATTGTTATTCTCTGATATATATCGTTACCAATAGGGAGACCCAGCCCAGGCCCACCGCTGATGCGATTGCAGCTGTTGCCATGAGCTCTGAACTTTTGGCGGAAAGGGCAACATGACTCATGCAGTTGAATGCATGCAGGGGGATTTGGTTCTGCCAAGCTGCAACATTTCCAGCATGCTGACACTGTAGTGCACGTGGGTTAGCTTTAGTCGCATCTTCACGATCTACATGGTATACTTCATGATGGACATGAGCTGAAGGAACTATGTTGCTGTTGACACAATTACAACTTCGTTTGTCCCAACCAAACGCAGCTTAGCATTATTGCAACTTGTAACAACCCTGTCCTTGTCCTGTATGTAATGTAGAGCTTCAATGAGTGCCTAAGCGTCAATGAGGACATCTGCTATACGTAAACCATATGGCGTTTGATGGCTCCATGCGCACACCACTTGTTATGTCCTGCGACGGTTCCATGTAGAAGCCACTTGTTCAATGCACAGTAGTCAAGGCATGGCCTCACTGCAGTTGTTGGCTTATGCATCTGTGTCTGAGCAAGCAGAGGAAGCACACCAGCAAATTCACCATGCAGGTCCTAGTCATGCTTGACAAGCCAATCGTTGGTGATCCATGCGTTGACCTCTTTGCTAAACAAAGCCTCTTCTTTGGTCGTCAGCTTCTGACAACAGTATTGGCCAATACCTGGCCAAACACTCTTGTCTGGTGGTTGATCACCCTTCCACTTCCACCGGAGAACCCAATGATTAGCCTGGCTGTCCTATGTCACCTTATCATCATTTGTCGACAAGATAATGCCTCCTTTACTACACTCTGCTGATACATGGTAAGATGGATGACAATCAGTTTGGAAGGCAGCAACAATCGCCTTCTCTTGATCGTGAATTTTTGGTCCAAATTTGGCACCTGTTAGGTCACCAGAGTCAGAATAAGTTAGCTGCAAGCCTCTACACACAGTGATTCAGGAGACATACCCATCACATACATTTTGAACGGTGTACGTCTTGCCATTTCCGAGTCCAGGCAGCTACAATTTCTTTTTAGCTTTTTTAATGATCATAACCGAAATTTTTATGCGAGGCATCAAGCTTACTTCGTCAGCTGTTGCAAGGCGTAAGAAATGGTCTTCAGCTCAGAGGTGACGATTTTTTGGCCATCTTTAGAGTTTTGGCAGTAATGTGGGCTTAGTTTCGGCAGTAAGCCGGGCCTTATGGGAATTGCATACATTAAATTTTAGGTCTTTTGTAATCTTCCTGATGGCAGGCACAGGAATATATTCTCAAAGAACCCATCCGTCTTTGACAAGATCGTCACCTCTGTTAAGAGAATGATGCAACTGAACAGTGCCAAAGTGGTAGGTTCATTCAGCGACTGTAAAACAGCCATGATAAAAGGAGCACTGAACGACAACTTTTGGAACTCTCCTCCTCGTCAATCTGAACTTTGCTTGATCCCAAGGGCACCATGAAGTCAGCAGGTAGTGTTTCTGCAGCAGGTGATAGAAAGCCAGCGCAAACTGGAGATTATACGACTAGTCGCCAAAAGACTGTACGCCGAACGCCCCCTATGCCAAAGACTGTACAACGACGCGACACTTCACCAATACAACAATGTGCCAATGCGATTATTTGCTGATGCGACATTTTGCCAAGTGACCAATCGCAGACAAGCCTGCACGCCGACAAGCACATATACCAAATCTTGCGCGAATGGCCAAATATGCATGTGCACTCAAAGTCCACCACATTCCAGCTTTGGCGTTCATGTCAACTGCTGATGTCACTGATGGATTCAAACTTCTCAGCAAAGAAGAAAACTTTCCAGAGGAGGCCGAAGACCTGCTGGATTATATTGAAAAGCATTACATTGGCTGACTTTGTACGAACGGTAAGCGTCGCATGCCTCATTTTCCTACCCCATTGTGAAACACTCACAACAGAGTCATTGATCGCCTTCCTAGGACAAATAACAACATCGAGGGGTGGCACTGTCGATTTTCGTCAACCGTTGTGCGCCATCATCCTACCCTATGGAAGTTTCTAGATGGAATAAGAACAGAGCAGGCGCTCACTGAGCAGCAAGCCGAGAGGATACTCGCAGGAGAACCTGCACCCAAGTGGAAGGAAAAATCCGCCAAGTTCGACAAGCGTCTGCAGAGGATTTGCTGGACATATGAAGACAGAAACATAATGGACTTTTTGTGAGGAATCACGCACAATTTGAAGGTTTAAGTAAACAATGAATATGTCGTCTCAATGGCATGATGTTCTTTGTAAGTTTTACCTGATTAAATTTGATGGTCCGAATACTTTCAGTTTCTGCTTGTATTAAAATTTCATGTTCGTTCTTGTTTTGAACTTTAATAAATAAAATTTCCGTGTGCATATCCTATGGTTACATATATAACATTTTGTGAAATTATTGGTGAAATTTCATGTTTTTCCAAGAATTTCGGTGTTCGGTCTCGTTTTGCCGAATTTCGACGTGCAGTCTTATCGGCGTACGGGCAAGCGTCGTCTGGTCGTTTGGCGCAGCGTCGTATCGCCTAAGTGTCATGTCAACATATAGTCCTATCGACATTCAGTTGTATCAGCAATCGGTCATCGGCATACAGTCATATCAGTGAATAGTCTTTCGACGACTGGTTGCAACAATGGATGTACTTTGACTTTTCGTCTTGTCTCCGTAGGAGCTCCCCCGTCATCCGGGAAGGAGATCTACACTATGTTCTTTTCTTTTTTGGTCGTCAGAGAGTTGAGAGCGTCCGGAGTTTGGCCTGGCCTGAGAATACAAAGAACCTGGAATTCGTGTGATGGGAAAACTATGATGGTGGAGTGCCGTGTCGAGGAGGGACATGATGGACCTGTGTATTACGCTGAGGCTTGTCTTCAACACAATAGCGGTGATGACAACGACAGCGACGACGATGGGAACAAGGTGGAAATAAAAGGAACTTCTTGCACGTCTGTCGTGGAGGCGGCCGCCATTTTTCCGGGTCCGCGTCTCCACTCAACGCTGGCGACTTCATCAAACGCAAGCAGGAGGCGCTGCATCCCGAGACACAATTTTCTACAGCGCATCCTACACCGCCCATCTGAGATCACAGTGACCACAGGCTTCCACCAACATATTCCGTGCAGTGTTCCGTACAGCCTGACAGCCTATAGCCCTCTCATAATTACTCTGTCATGCAGGACATGCCTGTCTGCCTATCAGAATTCAGAGTGCTTCGAATATCTGTTTATAACTTTTTGTTCCCAATTCCAATTAGTGCCTTACCACCACTGGCAGATTGCCAAACTCTCCGCATTTGCGTGACTTCTCCTGTGTAGACATGCACAACTTAACCGAAATGAACATCCATGGCGTGGGCACCAACTAGAGCAGTGAACCTGACCTTCAACCCAGTGACTAGACCAAATAGAGTGCCAGATCACTGTGATTGATGAGATCAGTATTGGCTGGTAATACTGCAAGGCACTTTTCAGCGCAAGGGCATGTTCTGCTTGTTGGTAGAATTTTA